>JAQFWZ010000098.1:766159-821159 GCA_027789725.1 Dendropsophus ebraccatus
GAGAGAGGGGGAGAGAGGGAAAGAGAGAGGGGGAGAGAGGGAAAGGGAGAGAGGGAAAGAGAGAGAAAGAGAGGGAAAGAGAAAGAGAGTTAGAGGGAGAGAGAGAGGGAGGGGGGTGAGAGAGAGAGAGAGTGAGGGAAAGAGAAATAGAGAGAGGGAGAGAGCGAGACAGAGAGAGGGAGGGGGGGAGCGAGAGAGGGAGGGGGGAGAGTGAGAGAGAGAGGGAAAGAGAGGGGGAAGAGCGAGAGAGAGAGAAAGAGAGGGAGGGAGGGGGGGAGAGTGAGAGAGAGGGAAAGGGAAAGAGAGGGGGAGAGAGGGAAAGGGAGAGAGGGAAAGAGAGAGGGGGAGAGACGGAAAGAGAGAGGGAGGGGGGAGAGCGAGGGAAAGAGAGAGGGGGAGAGAGGGAAAGAGAAAGAGAGAGGGGGAGAGAGGGAAAGAGAGAGGGTGAGAGACGGAAAGAGAGAGAGAGAGGGAGGGGGGAGAGCGAGGGAAAGAGAGAGGGGGAGAGAGGGAAAGAGAAAGAGAGAGAGAGACGGAGGGAGGGGGGAAGAGCGAGGGAAAGGGAAAGAGAGGGGGGAGAGTGGGAAAGAGAGAGAGGAGAGGAAGAGAGAGGGGGGAGAGGGAGATAGAGAGAGGGGGAGGGAGAGAGGGGGGAGAGCTGGAGAGAGAGAGGGGGAGAGAGAGGGAGGGGGGAGAGAGAGAGGGGGGAGAGCAAGGGAGAGAGGAGAGGAGAGAGAGAGAGAGAGAGGAGAGTGGGGAGAGAGGAGAGGGGAGAGAGAGAGATGGAGAGGAGGAGAGAGAGAGAGGGAGAGGAGAGGAGAGAGAGAGGAGAGGGGGAGAGAAAGAGAGAGAGAGAGAAGAGAGAGGGAGAGCAAGGGGGAGACAGAGAGAGAGAGGGAAAGAGAGAGGGTGAGAGACGGAAAGAGAGAGAGAGGGAGGGGGGAGAGCGAGGGAAAGAGAGGTGGAGAGAGAGAAAGAGAGAGAGACAGGAGGAGAGGGAGAGAGGAGGGGGAAAGAGAGAGAGGGAGAGGGAAAGAGAGGAGGGAGGAGGGAGGGAAAGAGAGGTGGAGAGAGAGAAAGAGAGAGAGACGGAGGGAGGGGGGAAGAGCGAGGGAAAGGGAAAGAGAGGGGGGAGAGAGGGAAAGAGAGAGAGAGGGAGAGACAGAGCGGAAAGGGAGAGAGAGGGGGGAGAGGGAGATAGAGAGAGGGGGAGAGAGAGGGGGAGGGAGAGAGGGGGGAGAGCTGGAGAGAGAGAGGGGGAGAGAGAGGGAGGGGGGAGAGAGAGAGGGGGGAGAGCGAGGGAGAGGGGAGAGGAGAGAGAGAGAGTGGAGAGGGGGAGAGAGAGGAGAGGGGGAGAGAGAGAGAAAGAGAGAGGAGAGCAAGAGAGAGGGAGAGGAGAGAGAGAGGAGAGGGGGAGAGAGAGGAGAGAGAGAGGAGAGGGGGAGAGAGAGAGAAAGAGAGAGGGAGGGAGAGAGAGAGGAGAGAGGGAGAGCGAGGGGGAGACATAGAGAGAGAGGGAGAGAGAGAGGAGAGAGAGAGAGAGGGAGAGAGAAGAGAGAGGGAGAGGGGAAGAGATGGGGGAGCGGGGAAGAGAGGGAGAGAGAGGGAGGAGAGAGAGAGGAGAGGGGGAGAGAGAGAGGAGAGGGAGAGAGAGGATAAGAAGAGAGAGGAGATGGACAGAGAGAGAGAGAGAGTGAAAGAGAGAGGAGAGAGAGTGGGAAAGAGAGAGGAGAGGGGGAGAGCGATGGGGAGACGGAGAGAGAGGTGGAGGAGAGAGAGGGAGAGGAGAGTAGGAGAGGGGGGGAGCGAGTAAGAGAGAGGGAGAGAGAGGGAGGAGAGGAGAGAGAAGAGAGGGGAGAGAGGAGAGAGTGGAGAGAGAGAGAGAAGAGAGAGAGAGGAGAAAGAGGGAGAGGAGAGGGGGGAGAGCGAGTAAGAGAGAGGGAGAGACAGAGGAGAGAGAGAGAGAGAGAGGAGAGGGAGAGAGAGGAGAAGGGGGGAGAAAGAGAGGAGAGAGAGGAAAGGGAAACAGAGAGAGAGAGGAGAGAGAGTGGGAAAGAGAGAGGAGAGAGAGAGAGGAGAGGGGGAGAGCGAGGGGGAGACAGAGAGAGAGGAGAGAGAGAGGAGAAAGAGAGGAGAGAGAGGTGGAGGAGAGAGAGGGAGAGGAGAGTAGGAGAGGGGGGGAGCGAGTAAGAGAGAGGAAGAGAGAGGGAGGAGAGAGAGAGAGGAGAGGGGGAGAGAGAGGAGAGAGAGAGAGTGGAGAGAGAGGGAGAGAGAGAGGAGAGTGGGAGAGAGGGGGGAGAGCGAGTAAGAGAGAGGGGGAGAGAGTGGAGAGAGAGAGGAGAGGGAGAGAGAGGGAGATGAGAGGGTGGGGGAGAGAGAGGGGGAAAGGGAGCGACAGGGAGAGAGAGGGAGAGCCGGACACACAGAGCACTGCCACAGCCAGACACACAGAGCACTGCCAGAGCCAGGTATATGCCCCCAAGTAGATAGATAGGTGCCTCCCCAGTAGGTAGTTGCACCCCTGTAGGTAGCCAGGTGCCCCCTTAGGTAGATAGATGCCCGCAGTAGGTATTTGCTGCACCATAGGTAGATAGCTGTCTCCCCAAAGAGCACAGAGTGTGACTTGTGTCCTGTGTTGCTTTGTTTTACATTTTCTGCCTATTTTATGACAATGAAAAGATAAGCGCAAAAAGTGACATCCCAGACACTAGGGCGGAGCTTCTCTGCTGAGACCAATGATGAAAGGGAATCTAGCAGGTTAGATAGATCTAAAATAGGCCTGCTGCAGGAAGGAGCTGGCGGGCAGGCAGATCAATGCACTCACTGAGTACTGCAGAACCGTCCCCAGTGCCCTGAACCGCCTCCAGTGCCCTGGACCGCCCTCAGTGCCCTGAACCGCCCCCAGTGCCCTGGACCGCCCCCAGTGCCCTGGACCGCCCCCAGTGCCCTCAACCGCCTCCAGTACCCTCAACCGCCTCCAGTACCCTCAACCTCCTCCAGTGCCCTCAACCGCCCCCAGTGCCCTGAACCTTCCCCAGTGCCCTGAACCGCCCCCAGTGCCCTCAACCGCATCCAGTGCCTTTAACCGCCTCCAGTGCCCTTAACCGCCTCCAGTGCCCTCAACCGCCCCCAGTGCCCTGAACCTTCCCCAGTGCCCTGAACCGCCCCCAGTGCCCTCAACCGCATCCAGTGCCTTTAACCGCCTCCAGTGCCCTTAACCTCCTCCAGTGCCCTCAACCGCCTCCAGTGCCCTGAACCGCCTCCAGTGCCCTGAACCTTCTCCCGTGCCCTGAACCGCCCCCAGTGCCCTGAACCGCCTCGAGTGTCCTCAACCGCATCCAGTGCTCTGAACCGCCTCGAGTGCCCTTAACCGCCTCCAGTGCCCTCAACCGCTTCCAGTGCCCTCAACCGCCTCCAGTGCCCTCAACCGCCTCCAGGGCTTTGAACCGCCTCCAGTGCTCTGAACTTCCTCCAGTGCCCTCAACAGCCTCCATTGCTCTGAACTGCCTCCAGTGCCCTGAACTGTCTCCAGTGCCCTCAACCGCCTCCAGTGCTCTGAACTGCCTCCAGTGCCCTCAACCGCCTCCAGTGCTCTGAACTTCCTCCAGTGCCCTCAACAGCCTCCAGTGCTCTGAACTGCCTCCAGTGCCCTGAACCGCCTCCAGTGCCCTCAACCGCCTCCAGTGCTCTGAACTGCCTCCAGTGCCCTCAACCGCCTCCAGTGCTTTGAACCACCTCCAGTGCTCTGACCTTCCTCCAGTGCCCTCAACAGCCTCCAGTGCTCTGAACTGCCTCCAGTGCCCTGAACTGTCTCCAGTGCCATCAACCGCCTCCAGTGCTCTTAACCTCCTCCAGTGCCCTGAACTGCCTCCACTACCCTCAACCGCCTCCAGTGCCCTCAACCGCATCCAGTGCTCTGAACCGCCTCCAGTGCTTTGAACCGCCTCCAGTGCACTGAACTTCCTACAGTGCCCTCAACAGCCTCCAGTGCTCTGAACTGCCTCCAGTGCCGTGAACTGTCTCCAGTGCCCTCAACCGCCTCCAGTGCTCTTAACCGCCTCCAGTGCTCTGAACTGCCTCCAGTGCCCTCAACCGCCTCCAGTGCCCTCAACTGCCTCCACTGCCCTCAACCGCCTCCAGTGCTGTGAACCGCCTCCAGTGCACTTAACCGCCTCCAGTGCCCTCAATGCCTCCAGTGCCCTCAACCGCCTCCAGTGCTCTGAAGTGCCTCCAGTGCCCTCAACCGCCTCCAGTGCCCTCAACCGCCTCTACTGCCCTCAACCGCCTCTAGTGCCCTCAACGGCCTCCAGTGCTCTGAACCGCCTCCAGTGCTCTGAACCGCCTCCAGTGCCCTCAACCGCCTCCAGTGCCCTCAACGCCTCCAGTGCCCTCAACCGTCTCCAGTGGTCTGAACTTCCTCCAGTGCCCTCAACCGCCTCCATTGCTCTGATCCGCCTCCAGTGCTCTGAACCGCCTTCAGTGTCCTCAACCGCCTCCAGTGCTCTGAACCGCCTCCAGTGCCCTTAACCTCCTCCAGTGCCCTGAACTTTCTCCAGTGCCCATAACCGCCTCCAGTGCTCTGAACCGCCTCCAGTGCCCTGAACCACCTCCAGTGCTCTGCACCGCCTCCAGTGCCCTCAACCGCCTCCAGTGCCCTCAACCGCCTCTAGTGCCCTCAACTGCCTCCAGTGCCCTCAACGGCCTCCAGTGCTCTGAACCACCTCCAGTGCTCTGAACTGCCTCCAGTGCCCTCAACCACCTCCAGTGCTCTGAACCGCCTCCAGTGATCTGAACCACCTCCAGTGCCCTGAACTTTCTCCAGTGCCCATAACCGCTTTCAGTGCTCTGAACCGCCTCCAGTGCCCTGAACCACCTCCAGTGCTCTGCACCACCTCCAGTGCCCTCAACAGCCTCCAGTGCCCTCAACTGCCTCCAGTGCCCTCAACGGCCTCCAGTGCTCTGAACCGCCTCCAGTGCTCTGAACTGCCTCCAGTGCCCTCAACCGCCTCCAGTGCTCTGAACTGCCTCCAGTGATCTGAACCGCCTCCAGTGATCTGAACTGCCTCCAGTGCCCTCAACCGCCTCCAGTACCCTCAACCTCCTCCAGTGCCCTCAACTGCCTCCAGTGCCCTCAACTGCCTCCAGTGCTCTGAACCGCCTTTGGAATGAGACACCTCATTTACATATTTAGTCAAGTAACATTTATCAGTAATGGCGCAGATTAAAGCTATGGGTGCCCTCCTTATTGCCTGCTTTCTTAAGCTCTAACCTCTTGCTAGACTCTCTTTAAAGGGGTATTCCAGCTAAATGTTTTTTTTTCCCAGTAATTGAAACACAATACAAAGTTATATAACTGTAATATGCTTCAATCACCTATCTGTCCCCCTCAAGGAAGTGAAGTAAACTCATTCGTACCTATGACTGTGGACCCCAGGCTGCTCTGTGGCAGCCATTTTGTGACAATGACGTCATCAAGAGGGGGGCGGGTCTAAGCCCTGTTAGGCCAGCCTCCCTGTCAGATGACTCTGGTTGGCCGAGCAAGCTGTAAGCCATCTAACAGTTCTACAGAGTGAGTTAGACATTACAGGTGACAAAGTGCATCATGGGAAAGGCCAAACCAGGAAGAGTATGAAAAAATGAAGCCGCCGACTGGAGCTTCAGGGACCTGAAAACAGCGGGAAATTCAAACGGAGACAGACTCAGGAGGGATGGTACCTGGGAAAACTATGTTTATGATTGATTGTTTTTTTTCATCAGCGCCGGAGTACCCCTTTAAGCTTGATCCCCACCATCAGTGGGTAAAGTCTATATAGGAAGGAAACCTATTGCTCAGGTTACCTGGCGATTGTCGTCTGTATACAGTACAAGCAAACACAAAATGAGTCAATAAACTTTACCTCAGCAGAGAAAATGCACTATAGCTCATAATTAGGGATGGTCCGAACCGAGTTCGGTTTGGCTTCGTACGAACCCGAACCCTTGGTAATGATTCCCGCTGTCTGCCCTCTCCGAGGAGCGGGCGGATCCAGTGGAAGGACCGCCTGGAAAACTGGGATACAGCCATAGCCATAGGCTGTATCCCAGTTTTCCAGGCGTTACTCCTGCTGGATCCGCCCGCTCCACGGAGCGGGCAGACAGCGGGATTCTGCTGCCGAGCGTTCGGGCTCATACGAACCCGAACCTCGGCAGGTTCGGACCATCCCCACTCATAATGACTCCAGTGAGAACAGCTTCCCCCGCTGATCCTCAGGGAAGACCATTATGGCAGAAGTGACTGATCATTCCCGCAAAGGCTCCATCAGATACCCCGCCCCCGTTCAGCAATGTTATGAAAGATACTATCTATATCTATATCAAAAAAATGAAAGTCTGTCTGTCTGTCCCGTTTAGACTTCCAAACCCCTGAAACGTTTGACCCTAAATTTGTCCCACAGATACATTGGATGCTCGGGAAGGTTAGAGTAAACTTTCCTTGCCAGATGTACATAAGGGGAGGGGGAGGAAATGAATGGGAGAATCTCCACACTGCACACACAGGTGACATAATTAGCGCTGCAGCTCCCTAGCAGTAATGGCAGTCTAGGGCCAGCTGCCTGAGAACAGATCCACAGAAATATATGGTAGACCCCCTACTCCAACTATACAGTACAGGTATACAAGACACTACAGGTATACAGGACCCCAAAACTATACACTACAGGTATACAGGTCCCCCAAACTATACACTACAGGTATACAGGACCCTCAAACTATACACAACAGGTATACAGGACCCCGAACTATATACTTCAGGTATATAAGATCTCCACCAACTCTATACTACAGGTATACAGCACCTCCACCAACTCTATACTAAAGGTTTACAGGATCCCAAAGTATACACTACAGGTATACAGGACCTCAATCAACTATATACTACAGGTATACAGGGCACCCAAATTATATACTAATGGTATACAGGACCTCCACCAACTATATACTACAGATATACAGAACTCCCCCCACCACCACCAAACTAAACACTTCAGGCATACAGAACCTCCACCAAGTATATACTACAGGTATATAGCACCTTCACCAACTATATACTACAGGTATACAGGACCCCCAAACTATACAGTACAGGTATACAGCACCTCCAACTATACACTACAGGTATACATGACCCCCCCTTAACTGTACACTACAGGTATGCAGCCCCCCCTCCCATCCCAACTATACACTACAGGTATACAGGACCCCTAAAAACTATACACTTTAGGTATACAGAACCCCTCCAACTATACACTACAGGTATACAGAACTAATTCCACTTAATAACTCAGATGAAGCAATATCTTTTAGCTGATTGCAGTTTCCTGTTTAGCACCATTTGCAATGACAATAAACAAGGCCCAAGGCCGATCACTGCAGGTGGCGGCATAAATCTGGATTCTGCATGTTTTCTATTGTATGTTGCTGCTTTATGTCAATGCACCAGGCAATAACACTGCCAATGTTGTATATAACCAGGCTCTGTATAACACTGCCAATGTTGTATATAACCAGGCTGTATATAACACTGTCAATGTTGTATATAACCGGGCTGTATATAACACTGCCAATGTTGTATATAACCAGGCTGTATATAACACTGTCAATGTTGTATATAACCGGGCTGTATATAACACTGCCAATGTTGTATACAACCAGGCTGTATATAACACTGTCAATGTTGTATATAACCGGGCTGTATATCACACTGCCAATGTTGTATATAACCAGGCTGTATATAACACTACCAATGTTGTATATAACCAGGCTGTATATAATACTGTCAATGTATATAACAAGGGCTTACATAGGGAAAGAGGAGCCTGCCCGCCAGGCCTTACATAGGGAGAGAGGAGCCTGCCCGCCAGGTATTACATAGGGAGAGAGGACCCTGCCCGCCAGGTATTACATAGGGAGAAAGGACCCTGCCTGCCAGTGCAGTGTCCCAGAACAGGCTGTCTGGTTCTCACTGTCAGGTTATTTTTGCTACTACAGCCATGCCTGTTCTGGAAACTATTTGCACTGCAACTGTGACTATATAGTCCCTATTATTCTCAGGTTCCTGTATATTGTACATGTGTTTAACTCTGTGCAGTGGTATGCAAAGGCTGAGGATCACGTGACCAAGCCCTGTAACCATGGTTCCTCCAATGGCCGTCAAGCTTTGGCCAGGGGTAACCATGTGACTTCCCCTTGCTAAGTAGTTCCGTCCTCTACCTCAGAGAGGAAAGGAGAGTCTTCTCCCTGCTCCCAAGCAAGGAGGTTGTGTTCCTGTGTGTCTCTCTTCACCTTCAGAAGAGTGGCTGGTGCTCTGCTGTAACAGATCCTGGCTGTCTGTCTGCCCAAGTGCCTGGAGTATCTCCTCCTCATCTGGGTGTCGTTCCTGTTATTCATCTCCTCATCAAGTCAAGATTAAAAACGCAAGTACTCTAATCCACCCAGCATCTCTATTCCTCTCTCACTACTACTCCCATCATCCGGCACGCTTCACCTCAGCCTATGCAGCACCACCTTAGCTCTGTCTATATAAGTCTGCTCTATACCCGGTTGCATCCGGAAGAGACTGTTGCTACCAGTTACCTCAGTTACAATAAGAGTGTAACCACCGCTGTTACTGAGCCCTGGCATTGGTGTCTAATATCTGGTGCCCCGACTAGGTACAGCGAAGAATCGCATGCCCAGTAGCAATTCTACCGCAGTATCTGCAGACCGGTCCCTCAGCTGTGCCCTCCTCAGGCCCTGTACTGTGACAATCCTATACCCTGCAGCTGCCCCGGTTCCTGCCCGCTCGCAACACCTGCACTGCGAAGTGACCCTCACGGGTCAGGGCATCGCACCAGGACTTACATAGGGAGAGAGGAGCCTGCCCGCCAGGTATTACATAGGGAGAGAGGAGCCTGCCAGCCAGGTATTACATAGGGAGAGAGGAGCCTGCCCGCCAGGTATTACATAGGGAGGGGACCCTGCCCGCCAGGGCTTACATAGGGAGGGGACCCTGCCCGCCAGGGCTTACATAGGGAGGGGACCCTGCCCGCCAGGGCTTACATAGGGAGAGAGGAGCCTGCCCGTCAGGTATTACATAGGGAGAGAGGAGCCTGCCCGCCAGGTATTACATAGGGAGAGAGGAGCCTGCCCGCCAGCCCTTACATAGGGAGAGAGGTGCCTGCCTGCCAGGTATTACATAGGGAGAGAGGAGCCTGCCCGCCAGGTATTACATAGGGAGAGAGGAGCCTGCCCGCCAGGTATTACATAGGGAGAGAGGAGCCTGCCCGCCAGGTATTACATAGGGAGAGAGGAGCCTGCCCGCCAGGACTTACATAGGGAGAGAGGAGCCTGCCCGCCAGGTAATACATAGGGAGAGAGGAGCCTGCCCGCCAGGTATTACATAGGGAGAGAGGAGCCTGCCCGCCAGGTATTACATAGGGAGAGAGGAGCCTGCCCGCCAGGTATTACATAGGGAGAGAGGAGCCTGCCCGCCAGGTATTACATAGGGAGAGAGGAGCCTGCCCGCCAGGTATTACATAGGGAGAGAGGAGCCTGCCCACCAGGGCTTACATAGGGAGAGAGGAGCCTGCCCGCCAGCCCTTACATAGGGAGAGAGGAGCCTGCCCGCCAGGTATTACATAGGGAGAGAGGAGCCTGCCCGCCAGGTATTACATAGGGAGAGAGGAGCCTGCCCGCCAGGCATTACATAGGGAGAGAGGAGCCTGCCCGCCAGGTATTACATAGGGAGAGAGTCCCCTGCCCGCCAGGTATTACATAGGGAGAGAGGAGCCTGCCCGCCAGGTATTACATAGGGAGAGAGGAGCCTGCCCGCCAGGTATTACATAGGGAGAGAGGAGCCTGCCCGCCAGGTATTACATAGGGAGAGAGGAGCCTGCCCGCCAGGCATTACATAGGGAGAGAGGAGCCTACCCGCCAGGTATTACATAGGGAGAGAGTCCCCTGCCCGCCAGGTATTACATAGGGAGAGAGGAGCCTGCCGCCAGGTATTACATAGGGAGAGAGGAGCCTGCCCGCCAGGTATTACATAGGGAGAGAGGAGCCTGCCCGCCAGGCCTTACATAGGGAGAGAGGAGCCTGCCCGCCAGGACTTACATAGGGAGAGAGTCCCCTGCCCGCCAGATATTACATAGGGAGAGAGGAGCCTGCCCGCCAGGTATTACATAGGGAGAGAGGAGCCTGCCCGCCAGGTATTACATAGGGAGAGAGGAGCCTGCCCGCCAGGGCTTACATAGGGAGAGAGGAGCCTGCCCGCCAGGTATTACATAGGGAGAGAGGAGCCTGCCCGCCAGGTATTACATAGGGAGAGAGGAGCCTGCCTGCCAGGTATTACATAGGGAGAGAGGAGCCTGCCCACCAGGTATTACATAGGGAGAGAGGAGCCTGCCCGCCAGGTATTACATAGGGAGAGAGGAGCCTGCCCGCCAGGTATTACATAGGGAGAGAGGAACCTGCCCGCCAGGTATTACATAGGGAGAGAGGAGCCTGCTGCCAAGTATTACATAGGAAGAAAGGACCCTGCCCCCCAGGGATTACATAGAGAGAGAGGAGCCTGCCCGCCAGGTATTACATAGGGAGAGAGGAGCCTGCCCGCCAGGTATTACATAGGGAGAGAGGAGCCTGCCCGCCAGGACTTACATAGGGAGAGAGGAGCCTGCCCACCAGGCCTTACATAGGGAGAGAGGAGCCTGCCCGCCAGGTATTACATAGGGAGAGAGGAGCCTGCCCGCCAGGGGTTACATAGGGAGAGAGGAGCCTGCCCGCCAGGGCTTACATAGGGAGAGAGGAGCCTGCCCGCCAGGGCTTACACAGGGAGAGAGGACCCTGCCCGCGAGGGCTTACATAGGGAGAGAGGAGCCTGCCCACCAGGGCTTACATAGGGAGAGAGGAGCCTGCCCGCCAGGTATTACATAGGGAGAGAGGAGCCTGCCCGCCAGGTATTACATAGGGAGAGAGGAGCCTGCCCGCCAGGCATTACATAGGGAGAGAGGAGCCTACCCACCAGGTATTACATAGGGAGAGAGTCCCCTGCCCGCCAGGTATTACATAGGGAGAGAGGAGCCTGCCCGCCAGGTATTACATAGGGAGAGAGTCCCCTGCCCGCTAGGTATTACATAGGGAGAGAGGAGCCTGCCCGCCAGGTATTACATAGGGAGAGAGGAGCCTGCCCGCCAGGTATTACATAGGGAGAGAGGAGCCTGCCCGCCAGGTATTACATAGGGAGAGAGGAGTCTGCCCGCCAGGCCTTATATAGGGAGAGAGGAGCCTGCCCGCCAGGTATTACATAGGGAGAGAGGAGCCTGCCCGCCAGGTATTACATAGGGAGAGAGGAGCCTGCCCGCCAGGTATTACATAGGGGGAGAGGAGCCTGTCCCCCAGGTATTACATAGGGAGAGAGGAGCTTGCCCGCCAGGGGTACATAGGGAGAGGGGAGCCTGCCCGCCAGGGCTTACATAGGGAGAGAGAAGCCTGCCCGCCAGCCCTTACATAGGGAGAGAGAAGCCTGCCCGCCAGCCCTTACATAGGGAGAGAGGAGCCTGCCTGCCAGATATTACATAGGGAGAGAGGAGCCTGCCCGCCAGGTATTACATAGGGAGAGAGGAGCCTGCCCGCCAGGTATTACATAGGAAGAGAGGAGCCTGCCCGCCAGGTATTACATAGGGAGAGAGGAGCCTGCCCGCCAGGTGTTACATAGGGAGAGAGGAGCCTGCCCGCCAGGTATTACATAGGGAGAGAGGAGCCTGCCCGCCAGGTATTACATAGGGAGAGAGGAGCCTGCCCGCCAGGTATTACATAGGGAGAGAGGAGCCTGCCCGCCAGGTATCACATAGGGAGAGAGGAGCCTGCCCGCCAGGTATTACATAGGGAGAGAGGAGCCTGCCCGCCAGGTATCACATAGGGAGAGAGGAGCCTGCCCGCCAGGTATTACATAGGGAGAGAGGAGCCTGCCCGCCAGGTATTACATAGGGAGAGAGGAGCCTGCCCGCCAGGGCTTACATAGGGAGAGAGGAGCCTGCCCGCCAGGGGTTACATAGGGAGAGAGGAGCCTGCCCGCCAGGGCTTACATAGGGAGAGAGGAGCCTGCCCGCCAGCCCTTACATAGGGAGAGAGGAGCCTGCCCGCCAGGTATTACATAGGGGGAGAGGAGCCTGCCCGCCAGGTATTACATAGGGAGAGAGGAGCCTGCCCGCCAGGCATTACATAGGGAGAGAGGAGCCTACCCGCCAGGTATTACATAGGGAGAGAGTCCCCTGCCCGCCAGGTATTACATAGGGAGAGAGGAGCCTGCCCGCCAGGTATTGCATAGGGAGAGAGTCCCCTGCCCGCCAGGTATTACATAGGGAGAGAGGAGCCTGCCCGCCAGGTATTACATAGGGAGAGAGGAGCCTGCCCGCCAGGTATTACATAGGGAGAGAGGAGTCTGCCCGCCAGGCCTTACATAGGGAGAGAGGAGCCTGCCCGCCAGGTATTACATAGGGAGAGAGGAGCCTGCCCGCCAGGTATTACATAGGGAGAGAGGAGCCTGCCCGCCAGGTATTACATAGGGGGAGAGGAGCCTGTCCCCCAGGTATTACATAGGGAGAGAGGAGCTTGGCCGCCAGGGGTACATAGGGAGAGGGGAGCCTGCCCGCCAGGTATTACATAGGGAGAGAGGAGCCTGCCCGCCAGGGCTTACATAGGGAGAGAGAAGCCTGCCCGCCAGCCCTTACATAGGGAGAGAGGAGCCTGCCTGCCAGGTATTACATAGGGAGAGAGGAGCCTGCCCGCCAGGTATTACATAGGGAGAGAGGAGCCTGCCCGCCAGGACTTACATAGGGAGAGAGGAGCCTGCCCGCCAGGTATTACATAGGGAGAGAGGAGCCTGCCCGCCAGGTATTACATAGGGAGAGAGGAGCCTGCCCGCCAGGTATTACATAGGGAGAGAGGAGCCTGCCCGCCAGGTATTACATAGGGAGAGAGGAGCCTGCCCGACAAGTATTACATAGGGAGAGAGGAGTCTGCCCGCCAGGCCTTACATAGGGAGAGAGGAGCCTGCCCGCCAGGTATTACATAGGGAGAGAGGAGCCTGCCCGCCAGGTATTACATAGGGAGAGAGGAGCCTGCCCGCCAGGTATTACACAGTGAGAGAGGAGCCTGCCCGCCAGGTATTACATAGGGAGAGAGGAGCCTGCCCGCCAGGTATTACATAGGGAGAGAGGAGCCTGCCCGCCAGATGTGTCGGGGTAGTGAGATTTGGATGTGTCGGGGCAGTGAGAGCCGGATGTGACGGGGTAGTGAGTTCCAGAGTATGGGGGAGGCTCAGGCAAAGTCTTGGAGGTGATTGTGCGAGTTACGAACAGGGGGAAGCACAGACGGAGGTCACTGGAGGATGGAAGCTTCTGTGAGGGACGGTAGCAGGATATCTGGTCAGAGATGTACGGAGGGGACAGGGTGTGGACGGCCGTGTAAGTCATGGTCAATAATTTAAAGTGAATACGTTGGGCAATGGGAGCCAGTGGAGGGATTGGCAAAGTCGAGAGGCAGAGGCAAAGCGAGGGGAGAGGTGGATTAGTCGGGCGGCAGAGTTTAGGATAGACTGGAGGAGAGCAAGGTGGTAAGATGGAGGCCAGAGAGGAGGATGTTACAGTTGTCCAAGCGGGAGATAATGAGAGCATGGACCAGCAGTTTGGTGGAGTCAGGGGTGAGGAAAGAGCCGATTCTGGAACTGTTTTTGAGGTGAAGGCGGCAGAAGGTGGTCAGGAGGTGGCAGGAGGTGGTCAGGAGGTGGTCAGGAGGTGGCAGGAGGTGGTCAGGAGGTGGTCAGGAGGCGGCAGGAGGTGGTCAGGAGGCGGCAGGAGGTGGTCAGGAGGTGGTCAGGAGGCGGCAGGAGGTGGTCAGGAGGCGGCAGGAGGTGGTCAGGAGGCGGCAGGAGGTGGTCAGGGCCTGAATATGTAATTTAAAGGACAGGGCAGAATCAAAGGTGACCCCAAGTTCATTGATCAGACACTAACGCTGTTGGGGGATTCTCAGACTTGGAGGGTCCTTGGCAGGAACATCCTATTCCCCTATATAAGTTACACTGGTTTCTGCCTCCACTCCCCGCTGCTAGCGATATGTACCATGTCCTCGGATTAGATGTCGTACCTCTTGCTTCACCGCAGCTTCCTACACGCAATATGTATTGTGCAAGAAGAGCAGGTGACTGCGGAGAAGAGGAGACAAGCCCGGGCCTATCTCTGCATTCTATCAGAACCCTGAAGCTGGTGGATGATATTATAGCCGCATTACACTCATCACCGTATGGGAAGGTTAGTGGTCTGCAGGGAAGCCGCTCACCTTCATCCGTACAACTCAGTAAGAATCCAGAAGATCTTTACAGTCGGTCACCCATGAATATAGAGATGGGGGCGGACAATCCCAGTACATGTAACATAAGGGATCTGGATAAGATATGCGAGCAGACAATAACGTCTGTCAATAATGATCATGATCTTTATTTACGGACGTTATTTTGTCTAATAAAAAGGTGACCATAGCCTGATGAGCCTGATAGTGTTTTACTTGCTTCTCAATGGTTCTAAGATAAACTTCCCCCCAAAGTTTCATCCTCTTCTAGAAAGCTATGACATGTGCTTATGTGGTGTCCCACCATAGGTGTTTCTCATATGACACCTGTCACAAAAGCCCTTCACTCAAAAGTCAGGTGGTGATGAAGGTGTTTATTGGTTTCAACACCAGATGTCAGTGTTTTGTATGTGAACCTGTATATATTGCCAGGGTTACTGCTCTTTCTGTATTGTTTCCATTTATTGTCAAATGGAGATACTTCTTCCTCTTCTGCGTATCCCTATTCTTCTACACCACTTACAGGGGCTCTTACACACCCTTGTAGGAAGTAGTTGTAGCAGTAGGTGGGGGGAAGTGTAGCATCAGTTCCTTTTAGACTCTCGAGGGAGGAGGACACACACAGAGTGGGCATCCATGCTGTAGTTAGGATAGGGCCTGGCTCTGCCAGGACCCCTGTCCGGGAGAGTCCAGCTGTGTTAGTGAGTCGAGACGTGTGTATGAAGCAACTAGAGACACTTCACTTCTTCAGTCTATCTACTCTTCCAGCTATGCAGTGTTAGATGCTACAAGGAGGACAAGTCAGGGAATAACCTAGCCCATGCCGAGAATGTCTCTAAAAAGTGCTGGGCAGTATGCTAGCTACAGAGCAACTGACCCAGATAGAGCAAAGTTACCGTAAAAAAGGTCTACGTACTCTCCCTTGCAACGCAGGTGACACCGGGTAATTTCGGACACTTAGCTACATGCAGGTTATCAAGACTGGGGCTTGTGTCACCCTAGAAAGACGAGTACACCGACACTATAGGGTAAAAGGTGGTCAGACAACATAGTCTAAACACGGGCACAACTATCTCTCAAGTATCTCTCAAGTGTTCTTCTCTTTAACGTTCCGGCAGAGCATATAACTACCTTGGTATGGGACTCCCTTGACATACTCATAGAAACATAGAAGATTGTCGGCAGAAAAAGACCACTGGGTCCATCTAGTCTGCCCTTTTAGTATTTCCCTTCTTATTACCTTAGGATAGATGTATGTATATCCCAGGCGTGTTAAAATTCTGTTATTGTAGATTTACCAACAACCTCTGCTGGAAGTTTGTTCCAGGTATCTACTACTTTTTCAGTAAAATAATATTTTCTCACATTGCTTCTGATCTTTCCCCCAACTAACCTCTCACTGTCTCCTCTTGTTCTTGAGCTCAGTTTTTTAATAAACACACTTCCCTCCTGAACCTTATTTAGTCCTGTAACATACTTAAAGGTTTTAATCATGTCCCCCCTGTACTCCCCCATGTCCCCCTGTACTCCCCCATGTCCCCCTGTACTCCACCGTGTCCCCCCTGTACTCCCCCGTGTTCCCCCTGTACTCCCCCCTGTACACCCCGTGTCCCCCCTGTACTCCCCCGTGTCCCCCCTGTACTCCCCCGTGTCCCCCCTGTACTCCCCCGTGTCCCCCCTGTACTCCCCCATGTCCCCCTGTACTCTACCGTGTCCCCCCCTTTACTCCCCCGTGTTCCCCCTGTACTCCCCCCTGTACACCCCTGTGTCCCCCCTGTACTCCCCCGTGTTCCCCCTGTACTCCCCCGTGTTCCCCCTGTACTCCCCCGTGCCCCCCCTGCACTCCCGCGTGTACTCCCCCATGTCCCCCCTGTACTCCCCCATGTCCCCCCTGTACTCCCCCATGTCCCCCCTGTACTCCCCCATGTCCCCCCTGTACTCCCCCGTGTCCCCCCTGTACTCCCCCGTGTCCCCCCTGTACTCCCCGTGTCCCCCCTCTACTCCCCCGTGTCCCCCTGTACTCCCCCGTGTCCCCCCTCTACTCCCCCGTGTCCCCCCTGTACTCCCCCGTGTCCCCCCTGTACTCCTCGTGTCCCCCCTCTACTCCCCCGTGTTCCCCCTGTACTCCCCCGTGTCCCCCCTGTACTCCCCCGTGTCCCCCCTCTGCTGGTAGTTTGTTCCATGTCCCCCTGTACTCCCCCGTGTCCCCCCTCTGCTGGTAGTTTGTTCCATGTCCCCCTGTACTCCCCCGTGTCCCCCCTGTCCTCCCCCATGCCCCCCTGTACTCCCCCATGTCCCCCCTGTACCCCCCCCTGTACTCCCCCGTGTCCCCTGTACTCCCCCATGTCCCCCCTGTACTCCCCCGTGTCCCCCCTGTACTCCCCCGTGTCCCCCCTGTACTCCCCCCGTGTCCCCCCTGTACTCCCCCCTGTACTCCCCCGTGTCCCCTGTACTCCCCCATGTCCCCCCTGTACTCCCCCGTGTCCCCCCTGTACTCCCCCGTGTCCCCCCTGTACTCCCCCATGTTCTACTCCCCCTGTACTCCCCCGTGTCCCCCCTGTACTCCCCCGTGTCCCCCCTGTACTCCCCCGTGTCCCCACTCTGCTGGTAGTTTTTTCCATGTCCCCCTGTACTCCCCCGTGTCCCCCCTGTCCTCCCCCATGCCCCCCTGTACTCCCCCATGTCCCCCCTGTACCCCCCCTGTACTCCCCCGTGTCCCCCTGTACTCCCCCGTGTCCCCCCTGTACTCCCCCATGTCCCCCCTGTACTCCCCCGTGTCCCCCTGTACTCCCCCGTGTCCCCCCTGTACTCCCCCGTGTCCCCCCTGTACTCCCCCGTGTTCTACTCCCCCTGTACTCCCCCGTGTACCCCCTGTACGCCCCCGTGTCCCCCCTGTACTCCCCCATGTCCCCCCTGTACTCCCCCATGTCCCCCCATGTCCCCCCTGTACTCCCCCATTTCCCACCCTGTACTCCCCCATGTCCCCCTGTACTCCCCCGTGCCCCCCTGTACTCCCCCGTTTCCCCCTGTACTCCCCCCCGTACTCCCCCGTGTCTCCCCCCCGTACTCCCCCTGTGGCCCCCCGTACTCCCCCTGTGGCCCCCCTGTACTCCCCCTGTACTCCCCCATGCTCCCCCTGTCCCCCCTGTACTCCCCCGTGTCCCTCCCGTACTCCCCCCCGTACTCCCCCGTGTCTCCCCCCCGTACCCCCTGTACTCCCCCGTGTCCCCCCTGTACTCCCCCGTGTCCCCCCTGTACTCCCCTGTGTCCCCCCTGTACTCCCCTGTGTCCCCCCGTACTCCCCCGTGTCCCCCCTGTACTCCCCCGTGTCCCCCCTGTACTCCCCCATGTCCCCCCTGTACTCCCCCGTGCCCCCCCCCCGTACTCCCCCGTGTCCCCCCTGTACTCCCCCGTGTTCTACTCCCCCTGTACTCCCCCGTGTCTCCCCCCCGTACCCCCTGTACTCCCCCCTGTACTCCCCCGTGTCCCCCCTGTACTCCCCTGTGTCCCCCCGTACTCCCCCGTGTCCCCCCTGTACTCCACCGTGTCCCCCCTGTACTCCCCCATGTCCCCCCTGTACTCCCCCGTGCCCCCCCCCCGTACTCCCCCGTGTCCCCCCTGTACTCCCCCGTGTTCTACTCCCCCTGTACTCCCCCGTGTCCACCCTGTACTCCCCCGTGTCCCCCCTGTACTCCCCCATGTCCCCCCTGTACTCCCCCATGTCCCCCTGTACTCCCCCGTGCCCCCCTGTACTCCCCCGTGCCCCCCTGTACTCCCCCGTTTCCCCCTGTACTCCCCCCCGTACTCCCCCGTGTCCCCCCTGTACTCCACCGTGTCCCCCCTGTACTCCCCCATGTCCCCCCTGTACTCCCCCGTGCCCCCCCCCGTACTCCCCCGTGTCCCCCCTGTACTCCCCCGTGTTCTACTCCCCCTGTACTCCCCCGTGTCCACCCTGTACTCCCCCGTGTCCCCCCTGTACTCCCCCATGTCCCCCCTGTACTCCCCCATGTCCCCCTGTACTCCCCCGTGCCCCCCTGTACTCCCCCGTGCCCCCCTGTACTCCCCCGTTTCCCCCTGTACTCCCCCCCGTACTCCCCCGTGTCTCCCCCCCGTACTCCCCCTGTGGCCCCCCGTACTCCCCCTGTGGCCCCCCTGTACTCCCCCATGCTCCCCCTGTACTCCCCATGTCCCCCCTGTACTCCCCCGTGTCCCCCCCGTACTCCCCCGTGTCTCCCCCCCGTACCCCCTGTACTTCCCCGTGTCCCCCCCTGTACTCCCCCGTGTCCCCCCGTACTCCCCCGTGTCCCCCCTGTACTCCCCCGTGTCCCCCCTGTACTCCCCCGTGTCCCCCCTGTACTCCCCCATGTCCCCCCTGTACTCCCCCATGTCCCCCCTGTACTCCCCCATGCTCCCCCTGTACTCCCCATGTCCCCCCTGTACTCCCCCGTGTCCCCCCCGTACTCCCCCGTGTCTCCCCCCCGTACCCCCTGTACTCCCCTGTGTCCCCCCTGTACTCCCCCGTGTCCCCCCGTACTCCCCCGTGTCCCCCCTGTACTCCCCCGTGTCCCCCCTGTACTCCCCCATGTCCCCCCTGTACTCCCCCATGTCCCCGGATTCATCTACCTCTCTTATATCAGCACTTACACGTATCAGTGAAGCCATTACATTTATTCTACTGGGACTCGGTCATCTCTTCCTCAGCACTAGCACCGTGCACATCCGCTACACACCTTGGGTCATTTTCCCCTTCCTGTGGGTGGCGGTACCGATAGTCCAGGTGGGTCATTTGCCCCTCAGGACTCCTGTGACAAGAGCCCAAGGGACCTATCACGGCCCGGCAGGTCACCGACCATATCAGGTGGATACAGCCACAACACAAAGCAGGTACCAACATCCCACCTGTGTGCTGGACTGGCACTGGCGTCACAGCAATCACCATCACTGGCCGAGCACTATACCACATTATTACCCTATATATGCCGGATACAGGAGCTCAACGGACAAAAAAATCAGTCACCCCTAAAGAAATCCTGCGGCTGATGTTCCCGCTCTGGACGGCCGTACACTGCATGGACTTAAACCCAAATAAAATACAATGATGTTCCGCTCTGGTAACGTGTCACACAGCGGCCGTTGTTTATGCACATTACTGTGACATGACGCCCAGGGGTTAAATCCTTTGTTCCCGATGTTCTCGGCGAATCCCTTTATCTTTCTTTCCTGTCCATAGATTTGTACTTTGAGCGATTATCACTACGAGGAAACCACAACGCTGTATAATTTGCTTCTCGCTTTCTCCACATCCCAGGATTCCAGCTGCTTATTACACTCCGTGAGCTTAAAGGGCTTAAAGGGATGCTGTGGTTATAGCAGATTCTACCCGCAATGCTCTCAGATTCCGTAATTATTAAAGTGATTCTGATCCTGCTTCTCCTCGGATGAATATTTGCTGATTTCCTTTCATTACATCCTGCTCTACACTCTACTCCTTCCCTGTAATTCTCCTTGGCGCCATTGATTAGGATGGGGTTTATGGGGGCTGGGCAGGACGGGAAGGGGCGGCTGGGCAGGACGGGAAGGGGCGGGCTGGGCAGGACGGGAAGGGGCGGGCTGGGCAGGACGGGAAGGGGCGGGCTGGGCAGGACGGGCCGGGCAGGACGGGAGGGGGCGGGCAGGACGGGAAGGGCCGGGCAGGACGGGAGGGGGCGGGTCGGGCAGGACGGACGGGAGGGGGCGGGCCGGGCAGGACGGGAAGGGGCGGGCTGGGCAGGACGGGAAGGGGCGGGCTGGGCAGGACGGGAAGGGGCGGGCTGGGCAGGACGGGAAGGGGCGGGCTGGGCAGTGCATGACGATGCTCTTCGGCCCCGAGCAACGCTCTAAATGCTCTTATGCATTCTCTGGGAAGAACCTGCTGATAGTGCCGCTTTAAGGGAGAATTCTGGACAGAGTGACATGGAGTATGGGAAACATGGATACAGAGGCGGTCTTTGGCACCATGCACCCCAAGCGATCGCTTGGGGCCCCCAACATCCAGGGGGCCCCCACGTCCCGCTCTTGTGCTCAAGACCGCTGGACAGGGCTGCTGCCCCGCTCGCTGCTGCCATCTGAACTGTAACTATGAGCACTCGTAATGAGCGCTCATAGTTACATGCAGCAGCACTGACAGGGCGGGAGACATTGGCTCCCTTCCTGTCAGTCATTCTTGTGGCCGCAGGAAGGGTTTTCCCTGCGGTCACAAGTGGCAGCTTTGTCCTTGTGGTGTCGGTGCTGCAGTGACATCACTGGAGCATTGGCGCCAGGACAAGGGGAGTGCGGCCTCTTGTGATCGCAGCGAAAACTCTTCCTGCGGCCACAAGAGGGAAGAGAAGAGGAGACGCCCGGAACCAGGTGAGTATAAGTGTTTGTTTTATTGTGTTATATACTATATGGGAGGGGGAGCACACAGGGGTCTGTTTAACTGGGGGAGCGCACATCGGGGGTCTATATAAATGGGGGGAGCACACAGGGGGGCTATATAACAGGGGGAGCACACAGGGGGGCTATAGACTACTGGGGCTTCACAGAGGGGTCTATATACTACTGGGGGCAGCACACAGGGGGTCTATATACTACTTGGGGCAGCAGAATGGGGTTTATATACAACTTGGAGAGCACACAGGGGGGAGCAAACAGGGGGGCCATATACTACTGGGGGAGCACACAGGGGTCTATATACTACTGGTGGGGCACACAGGGGGTCTATATACTACTGGGGGAACATACAGGGGGTCTATATACTACTTGTGAGGCACACAGGTGGTCTATATATAACTAGGGGAGCACACAGGGGTCTGTATACTACTGGGGCAGCACACAAGGGGTCTATATAATACTGGTGGGGTACACAGGGCAGGGGCGGATTAACTTTACCATAGGCCCCGGGCTGTTCACCAAGCCTGGGCCCCCCACCCCACTGTAACTATGGCGGCACTAGCCTGGCGTTCATAGTACAGGACAGATAATGTCATGATGTCCTGATTTGTGCAAAATTGCCATAAAAAAACTGTGATTTTTTGCAAATCATGGCGGAAGTGTAGCCTGGAGACAGTACACCACTGAAAGTATAAGTCTTTTTGGGTGGTCATGGGCCCCCCAGGAGCTCAGGGCCCGGGCTACCGCCCAAAACGCCCCTATTATAATCCACTACTGCCACAGGGGTTCTATATACTACTGGGGGAACCACAAAGGGGGTTTATATACTACTGGAGGAGCACACAGGGGTCTAAATCCAAGTGGGGGAGCACACATGGGGGATAAATACCACTGAGGGAGCACACAGGGGGGGGGGCTATATACTAGTGGGGGAGCACACAGGGGGTATATACAACTGGGGGCAGCACACAGGGGGTCTATATACAACTGGGGCAGCACACAGGAGGTCTATATACTTCTGGGGGAGCACACGGGGGGGCTATATATAACTGGGGGAACACACAGGGGTCTATATACTACTGGGGGAAGCAAACAAGGGGTATATACTACTGGGGGCAGGACACAAGGGGTATATACTATTGGGGGCAGCACAGAAGGAGTATATATTACTGGCGGTAGCGCACAAGGGGTATATACTACTGGGGGCAACACACAGCGGTCTATTGTTTTGGAACGCGTGTTGAGGGGGGGGGGGGGGCCCAGAGATAACTTCGCTTGGGGCCCCAGAAATGCCAAGACCGCCCCTGCATGGATATCTCTAATGTTACCCATATGTTCCTTTACCGTCGCTATCCCTTACTATTGCTATCCCTTACTATCACTATCCCTTACTATCTCTATCCCTTACCGTCACTATCCCTTACTCTCACTATCCCTTACTCTCACTATCCCTTACCATCTCTATCCCTTACTATCACTATCCCTTACTATCACTATCCCTTACTATCACTGTCCCTTACTATCACTATCCCTTACCATCTCTATCCCTTACCATCTCTATCCCTTACCATCTCTATCCCTTACCATCTCTATCCCTTACATCACTATCACTATCACTATACCTTGCTATCTCTATCCCTTACCATCTCTATCCCTTACTATCTCTATCCCTTACTATCTCATAGAAACATAGAAGATTGTCCGTAGAAAAAGACCACTGGGTCCATCTAGTCGGCCCTTTTAGTATTTTCTTTCTTATTATCTTAGGATAGATGTATGTATATCCCAGGCGTGTTTAAATTCTGTTATTGTGGATTTACCCACCGCCTCTGCTGGAAGTTACTATCACTATCCCTTACTATCTCTATCCCTTACTATCTCTATCCCTTACTATCACTATCCCTTACTATCTCTATCCCTTACTATCTCTATCCCTTACTATCACTATCCCTTACCATCACTATCCCTTACCATCTCTATCCCTTACTATCACTATCCCTTACCATCACTATCCCTTACCATCACTATCCCTTACCATCACTTTCCCTTACCATCACTTTCCCTTACTATCTCTATCCCTTACAATCACTATCCCTTACAATCACTATCCCTTACTATCACTATCCCTTACTATCTCTATCCCTTACTATCTCTATCCCTTACTATCACTATCCCTTACCATCACTATCCTTTACTATTACTATCCCTTACTATCACTATCCCTTACCATCTCTATCCCTTACTATCACTATCCCTTACTATCTCTATCCCTTACTATCACTATCCCTTACCATCACTATCCCTTACCATCACTATCCCTTACTATCTCTATCCCTTACTATCACTATTCCATACATCTCTATCCCTTACTATCTCTATCCCTTACTATCTCTATCCCTTACCATCTCTATCCCTTACAGTCACTATCCCTTCCTATCTCTATCCCTTACCATCACTATCCCTTACCATCACTATCCCTTACCATCACTTTCCCTTACCATCTCTATCCCTTACAATCACTATCCCTTCCTATCTCTATCCCTTCCTATCTCTATCCCTTACTATCACTATCCCTTACTATCACTATCCCTTACTATCACTATCCCTTACTATCACTATCCCTTACTATCTCTATCCCTTACTATCACTATCCCTTACTATCTCTATCCCTTACTATCACTATCCCTGTCCGTAGTGTGTGTGTGTGTGTGTGTGTGGGGGGGGATGTCAGGTAGGGTAGTGTGTGTGTGTGTGTGTGTGTGTGGGGGGGGGTCAGGTAGAGTAGTGGGGGGGTCAGGTAGGGTAGTGTGTGTGTGGGAGGTCAGGTAGGGTAGTGTGTGTGTTGAAGGTCAGGTAGAGTAGTGTGTGGGGGGGTTAGGTAGGGTAGTGTGTGTGTGGGGGGGTCAGGTAGGGTAGTGTGTGTGTGTGGGGGGGTCAGGTAGGGTAGTGTGTGTGGGGGGGGGTTAGGTAGGGTAGTGTGTGTGTGTGGGGGGGGGGGTCAGGTAGGGTAGTGTGTGTGGAGGGGTCAGGTAGAATAGTGTGTGGGAGGGAGGTCAGGTAGGGTAGTGTGTGTGGGGGGGTCAGGTAGGATAGTGTGCGGGGGGGAGGTCAGGTAGGGTAGTGTGTGTGTGGGGGGTTAGGTTAGGTAGTGTGTGTGGGGGGGGGTTAGGTAGGGCAGTGTGTGTGTTGGAGGTCAGGTAGGGTAGTGTGTGTGTTGGAGGTCAGGTAGGGTAGTGTGTGTGGGGGAGGTCAGGTAGGCTAGTGTGTGTGTTGGAGGTCAGGTAGGGTAGTGTGTGGGGGGGGAGGTCAGGTAGGGTAGTGTGTGTGTGGGGGGGTCAGGTAGGGTAGTGTGTGCGTTTGGGGGGAGGTCAGGTAGGGTAGTGTGTGGGGGGGTCAGGTAGGATAGTGTGCGGGGGGAGGTCAGGTAGGGTAGTGTGTGTGGGGGGGTTACGTAGGGTAGTGTGTGTGTGGGGGGGGGTTAGGTAGGGTAGTGTGTGTGTGTGTGGGGGGGGTCAGGTAGGGTAGTGTGTGTGGGGGGGGGAGGTCAGGTAGGGTAGTGTGTGTGTGTGGGGGGGTTAGGTAGGGTAGTGTGTGTGCAGGGGGTTAGGTAGGGTAGTGTGTGTGGGGGGGGGTCAGGTACGGTAGTGTGTGTGTAGGGGGATCAGGTAGGGTAGTGTGTGCGTGTGGGGGGAGGTCAGGTAGGGTAGTGTGTGTGTGTGGGGAGGTTAGGTAGGGTAGTGTGTGCGTGTGTGGGGGGGGTCAGGTATGGTAGTTTGTGCGTGTGTGGGGGGGAGGTCAGGTAGGGTAGTATGTGCGTGTGGGTGGAGGTCATGTAGGGTAGTGTGTGTGGGGGGGGGGTCAGGTAGGGTAGTGTGTGTGTGGGGGGGGTCAGGTAGGGTAGTGTGTGTGTGGGGGGGTCAGGTAGGGTAGTGTGTGTGTGGGGGGGTCAGGTAGGGTAGTTTGTGTGTGTGGGGGGGTCAGGTAGGGTAGTGTGTGTGTGTGGGGTGTCAGGTAGGGTAGTGTGTGTGTGTGTGGGGGGGGGTCAGGTAGGGTAGTGTGTGTGTGTGGGGTGTCAGGTAGGGTAGTGTGTGGGAGGGAGGTCAGGTAGGGTAGTGTGTGTGTGTGTGGGGGGGGGTCAGGTAGGGTAGTGTGTGTGGGGGGTCAGGTAGGGTTCTGTGTGCGTGTGGGGGGAGGTCAGGTAGTGTGCGTGGAGAGGTTAGGTAGGGTAGTGTGTGCGTGTGTGTGGGGGGGTCAGGTAGGGTAGTGTGTGCGTGTGTGTGGGGGAGGTCAGGTGGGGTAGTGTGTGCGTGTAGGGGGAGGTCAGGTAGGGTAGTGTGTGTGGGGAGGTTAGGTTAGGTAAAGTAGTGGGGGGGTCAGGTAGGTTAGTGTGTGTGGGGAGGTTAGGTAGAGTAGTGGGAGGTCAGGTAGGGTAGTGTGTGTGGGGAGGTTAGGTAGAGTAGTGGGAGGTCAGGTAGGGTAGTGTGTGTGGGGAGGTTAGGTAGAGTAGTGGGGGGGTCAGGTAGGGTAGTGTGTGTGTGGGGGGTCAGGTAGGGTAGTGTGTGTGTGGGGGGGTCAGGTAGGGTAATGTGTGTGTGGGGGGAGGTCAGGTAGGGTAGTGTGTGTGTGGGGGGGGGGGGGTCAGGTAGGGTAGTGTGTGTGTGGGTGTCAGGTAGGGTAGTGTGTGTGGGGGGGTCAGGTAGGGTAGTGTGTGTGTGTGGGGGTCAGGTAGGATAGTGTGTGGGGGGGTCAGGTAGGGTAGTGTGTGTGTGTGGGGGGGGGGTCAGGTAGGGTAGTGTGTGTGTGTGTGTGGGGGGTCAGGTAGGGTAATGTGTGTGTGGGAGGGGGGGTCAGGTAGGGTAATGTGTGTGTGTGTGTGGGGGGGTCAGGTAGGGTAGTGTGTGTGTGTGGGGGGGGTCAGGTAGGGTAATGTGTGTGTGTGTGGGGGGGGGGTCAGGTAGGGTAGTGTGTGTGTGTGTGGGGGGTCAGGTAGGGTAATGTGTGTGTGTGTGGGGGGGGGGGGTCAGGTAGGGTAGTGTGTATGTGTGGGGGGGTGTCAGGTAGGGTAATGTGTGTGTGTGTGGGGGGGGTCAGGTAGGGTAGTGTGTGTGTGTGTGTCAGGTAGGGTAGTGTGTGTGTGTGTGGGGGGGGGTCAGGTAGGGTAGTGTGTGTGTGTGTGTGTGGGGGTGTCAGGTAGGGTAGTGTGTGTGTGTGGGGGTGTCAGGTAGGGTAGTGTGTGTGTGTGGGGGTGTCAGGTAGGGTAGTGTGTGTGTGTGGGGGTGTCAGGTAGGGTAGTGTGTGTGTGGGGGTGTCAGGTAGGGTAGTGTGTGTGTGTGGGGGTGTCAGGTAGGGTAGTGTGTGTGTGTCCTGCACTTTTCTAGCACATTCCTCACCTTATCCCCACCCTCAGTGCCCCAAATAACGCCCCACTTGATGCCCTGCTTGATCTGCACTCACAGGGCCTATAAGATGGCTGGATAATTGTGCAGCCAGCGATGTCCGTGCTTCCCTTTCCTGTAATCCCTGCCGGCCGCACCCCTCTTATTTGCTGCATGTCTGGGGATCTCTGGCTCTATTACACAGGGACATAGCTGCCTGATCGGCAATCTACAACAATCACACGGTGCAATGTTTCCCGGTTTATGAAAAGGGATTTGATGATGGGAACTGAGATCACGAGCTCAGTATTAGGAAAAGGAAGAAAAAATACAATAAATGTAAATTATCAATAATTCATATAACAAATACAATAATATAGATAAATAAAATATATAAACAAAAAGGCAATAAGTGAAGAGGACTCCCTCCCTGCACTGCAGATGCTCCGTTCTCTATATACTCTGAAGCCATAGTGCAACATACAGATCTATAAACCCGTCTGACCGATGACAATGGCCGTTCTCCTCGCTTATAGCCGCACTGATTCCTTGGATTTGTTGCAGTTGTGTCGCAGACAATCATGGCCAGTGTTTTGCAGCCAGCAAGTTAACACATTACTTTCCAACATACTACAGCCAGGATCCCGCCTGACATCCGCCACCTCAGGAATTTCCAGCACCTCTTACTTTCCCTTTCTATTCTTAGCTTGTGCTCGCAGCGTTCAGCCATGTAATGTGCACAGTGCCAGACAAGATGGAGCAGGAATGGGAAAGGAGCCTGAATATCACATCAGAATGGTTTCTGTTTTAGTTTGACGACACAAAACAAACACGATACAAAGTCATCAACTTGTATCTAACATCAAAAGCAGTAAGAGCTAGAGATAGTAAGGGATAGTGACTGTAAGGGATAGAGATAGTAAGGGAAAGTGATGGTAAGGGATAGTGATGGTAAGGGATAGTGATGGTAAGGGATAGTGATGGTAAGGGATAGTGATGGTAAGGGATAGAGATAGTAAGGGATAGTGATGGTAAGGGATAGTGATGGTAAGGGATAGTAATAGTAAAGGATAGTGATGGTAAGGGATAGTGATAGTAAGGGATAGTGATAGTAAGGGATAGTGATAGTAAGGGATAGTGATAGTAAGGGATAGAGATAGTAAGGTATAGAGATGGTAAGGGATAGTGATGGTAAGGGATAGAGATGGTAAGGGATAGTGATAGTAAGGGATAGTGATAGTAAGGGATAGTGATAGTAAGGGATAGTGATAGTAAGGGATAGTGATAGTAAGGGATAGTGATAGTAAGGGATAGTGATAGTAAGTGATGGTAAGGGATAGAGATAGTAAGGGATAGTGATAATAAGGGATAGTGATAGTAAGGGATAGTGATAGTAAGGGATAGTGATAGTAAGGGATAGAGATAGTAAGGGATAAAGATAGTAAGGGATAGTGATAGTAAGGGATAGTGATAGTAAGGGATAGTGATAGTAAGGGATAGTGATAGTAAGGGATAGAGATAGTAAGGGATAGAGATAGTAAGGATAAGATAGTAAGGGATAAAGATAGTAAGGGATAGTGATAGTAAGGATTATGATAGTAAGGGGATAGTGATAGTAAGGGATAGTGATAGTAAGTGATGGTAAGGGATAGAGATAGTAAGGGATAGTGATAGTAAGGGATAGTAATAGTAAGGGATAGTGATAGTAAGGGATAGTGATAGTAAGGGATAGAGATAGTAAGGGATAAAGATAGTAAGGGATAGTGATAGTAAGGGATAGTGATAGTAAGGGATAGTGATAGTAAGGGATAGTGATAGTAAGGGATAGTGATAGTAAGGGATAGAGATAGTAAGGGATAAAGATAGTAAGGGATAAAGATAGTAAGGGATAGTGATAGTAAGGGATAGTGATAGTAAGGGATAGTGATAGTAAGGGATAGTGATAGTAAGTGATGGTAAGGGATAGAGATAGTAAGGGATAGTGATAGTAAGGGATAGTAATAGTAAGGGATAGTGATAGTAAGGGATAGTGATAGTAAGGGATAGAGATAGTAAGTGATGGTAAGGGATAGAGATAGTAAGGGATAGTGATAGTAAGGGATAGTAATAGTAAGGGATAGTGATAGTAAGGGATAGTAATAGTAAGGGATAGTGATAGTAAGGGATAGTGATAGTAAGGGATAGTGATAGTAAGGGATAGTGATAGTAAGTGCATGGTAAGGGAATAGAGATAGTAAGGGTATGTGATGGTGAATAGGATAAGTGATGGTAAGGGATTAGTAATAGTTAAGGGATATGATAGTAAGGGATAGTGATGGTAAGGGATATTGATGTAAGGGATAGAGATAGTAAGGGAATAATGATAGTAAGGGATAGTGGATGGTAAGGGATAGTTATAGTAAGTGATAGTTTGATATTAAGGATAAGAAGATAGTTAAGGGATAGTGATGAGTTAAGGATAGTGGATAGTAAGGGCATAGGAGATAGTAAGGGATAGTGATAAGTAAGGGATAGAGATTATTAAGGGATAGCAGATATTAAGGGATAGTGATATGTAAGGGATAGAGATGGTAAGGGATAGTGATGGTAAGGGATAGAGATAGTAAGGGATAGTGATAGTAAGGGATAGTGATGGTAAGGGATAGTGACTGTAAGGGATAGTGATGGTAAGGGATAGAGATGGTAAGGGATAGAGATAGTAAGGGATAGAGATAGTAAGGGATAGTGATGGTAAGGGATAGAGATAGTAAGGGATAGTGATGGTAAGGGATAGAGATAGTAAGGGATAGAGATAGTAAGGGATAGTGATGGTAAGGGATAGAGATAGTAAGGGATAGTGATAGTAAGGAATAGTGATAGTAAGGGATAGAGATAGTAAGGGATAGAGATAGTAAGGGATAGTAATAGTAAGGGACTAGAGATAGTAAGGGATAGTTATAGTAATGGATAGTTATAGTAAGGGATAGTGATGGTAAGGGATAGAGATAGTAAGGGACAGAGATAGTAAGGGATAGTGATAGTAAGGGATAGATATAGTAAGGGATAGTGATAGTAAGGGATAGTGATAGTAAGGGATACAGATAGTAAGGGATAGAGATAGTAAGGGATAGTAATAGTAAGGGATAGTGACTGTAAGGGATAGTAATAGTAAGGGATAGAGATAGTAAGGGATAGTGACTAAGGGATAGTGACTAAGGGATAGAGATGGTAAGGGATAGAGATAGTAAGGGATAGAGATGGTAAGGGATAGTGATGGTAAGGGATAGAGATAGTAAGGGATAGTGATAGTAAGGGATAGTGATAGTAAGGAATAGTGATAGTAAGGGATAGTGATAGTAAGGGATAGTGACTGTAAGGGATAGAGATAGTAAGGGATAGTGATAGTAAGGGATAGTGATAGTAAGGGGTGATGAGATAGTAAGGGATAGAGATAGTAAGGGATAGTGATAGTAAGGGATAGAGATAGTAAGGGATAGTTATAGTAAGGGAGAGAGATGGTAAGGGATAGTGATAGTAAGGGATAGGATAGAGATGGTAAGGGATAGTGACAGTTAAGGTGATAGAGATTAGTAAGGTATAGAGATGGTAAGGGATAGTGATGGTAAGGGATTAGAGATGGGTAAGGGATAGTGATAGTAAGGGATATGTGATAGTAAAGGGATAGTGATAGTAAGGGATAGTGATAGTAAGGGATAGTGATAGTAAGGGATAGTGATAGTAAGGGATAGTGATAGTAAGGGATAGTGTATAGTAAGTGATGGTAAGGGATCAGAGATAGTAATGGATAAGTGATAGTAAGGGATAGTGATAGTAAGGGATAGTGATAGTAAGGGATAGTGATAGTAAGGGATAGAGATAGTAAGGGATAAAGATAGTAAGGGATAGTGATAGTAAGGGATAGTGATAGTAAGGGATAGTGATAGTAAGGGATAGTGATAGTAAGGATAGTGATAGTAAGGGATAGAGATTAGTAAGGGATAAAGATAGTAAGGGATAAAGATAGTAAGGGATAGTGATAGTAAGGGATAGTGATATTAGGGATAGTGATAGTAAGGGATGGATAGTAAGTGATGGTAAGGGATAGAGATAGTAAGGGATAGTGATAGTAAGGGATAGTGATAGTAAGGGATAGTGATAGTAAGGGATAGAGATAGTAAGTGATGGTAAGGGATAGAGATAGTAAGGGATAGTGATAGTAAGGGATAGTAATAGTAAGGGATAGTGATAGTAAGGGATAGTAATAGTAAGGGATAGTGATAGTAAGGGATAGTGATAGTAAGGGATAGTGATAGTAAGGGATAGTGATAGTAAGTGATGGTAAGGGATAGAGATAGTAAGGGATAGTGATGGTAAAGGATAGTGATGGTAAGGGATAGTGATAGTAAGGGATAGTGATGGTAAGGGATAGTGATGGTAAGGGGTAGTGATGGTAAGGGATAGTAATAGTAAGGGATAGTGATAGTAAGGGATAGTGATGGTAAGGGATAGTGATGGTAAGGGATAGAGATAGTAAGGGATAATGATAGTAAGGGATAGTGATGGTAAGGGATAGTGATAGTAAGGGATAGTGATAGTAAGGGATAGAGATAGTAAGGGATAGTGATAGTAAGGGATAGTGATAGTAAGGGATAGAGATAGTAAGGGATAGTGATAGTAAGGGATAGAGATAGTAAGGGATAGAGATAGTAAGGGATAGTGATAGTAAGGGATAGAGATGGTAGGATAGTGATGGTAAGGGATAGAGATAGTAAGGGATAGTGATAGTAGGAATAGTGATAGTAAGGGATAGTGATAGTAAGGGATAGTGACTGTAAGGGATAGAGATGGTAAGGGATAGAGATAGTAAGGGATAGAGATAGTAAGGGATAGTGATGGTAAGGGATAGAGATAGTAAGGGATAGTGATGGTAAGGGATAGAGATAGTAAGGATAGAGATAGGTAAAGGGGATTAGTTGATGGTAAAGGGATAGAGATAGTAAGGGGATAGTGATAGTAAGGAATAGTGATAGTAAGGGATAGAGATAGTAAGGGATAGAGATAGTAAGGGATAGTAATAGTAAGGGATAGAGATGGTAAGGGATAGTAATAGTAAGGGATAGTGATGGTAAGGGATAGAGATAGTAAGGGACAGAGATAGTAAGGGATAGTGATAGTAAGGGATAGATATAGTAAGGGATAGTGATAGTAAGGGATAGTGATAGTAAGGGATAGAGATAGTAAGGGATAGAGATAGTAAGGGATAGTAATAGTAAGGGATAGTGATGGTAAGGGATAGTAATAGTAAGGGATAGAGATAGTAAAGGGATAGTGACTAAGGGGATAAGAGATGGTAAGGGATAGAGATGTAAGGGATAGAGATGGTAAGGGATAGTGATGGTAAGGGATAGAGATAGTAAGGGATAGTGATAGTAAGGAATAGTGATAGTAAGGGATAGTGATAGTAAGGGATAGTGACTGTAAGGGATAGAGATAGTAAGGGACAGAGATAGTAAGGGATAGTGATAGTAAGGGATAGTGATAGTAAGGGGTAGAGATAGTAAGGGATAGAGATAGTAAGGGATAGTGATAGTAAGGGATAGAGATAGTAAGGGATAGTTATAGTAAGGGAGAGAGATGGTAAGGGATAGTGATAGTAAGGGATAGGATAGAGATGGTAAGGGATAGTGACAGTAAGGGATAGAGATAGTAAGGTATAGAGATGGTAAGGGATAGTGATGGTAAGGGATAGAGATGGTAAGGGATAGTGATAGTAAGGGATAGTGATAGTAAGGGATAGTGATAGTAAGGGATAGTGATAGTAAGGGATAGTGATAGTAAGGGATAGTGATAGTAAGGGATAGTGATAGTAAGGGATAGTGATAGTAAGTGATGGTAAGGGATAGAGATAGTAAGGGATAGTGATAATAAGGGATAGTGATAGTAAGGGATAGTGATAGTAAGGGATAGTGATAGTAAGGGATAGAGATAGTAAGGGATAAAGATAGTAAGGGATAGTGATAGTAAGGGATAGTGATAGTAAGGGATAGTGATAGTAAGGGATAGTGATAGTAAGGGATAGTGATAGTAAGGGATAGAGATAGTAAGGGATAAAGATAGTAAGGGATAAAGATAGTAAGGGATAGTGATAGTAAGGGATAGTGATAGTAAGGGATAGTGATAGTAAGGGATAGAGATAGTAAGGGATAGTGATAGTAAGGGATAGTAATAGTAAGGGATAGTGATAGTAAGGGATAGTGATAGTAAGGGATAGAGATAGTAAGTGATGGTAAGGGATAGAGATAGTAAGGGATAGTGATAGTAAGGGATAGTAATAGTAAGGGATAGTGATAGTAAGGGATAGTAATAGTAAGGGATAGTGATAGTAAGGGATAGTGATAGTAAGGGATAGTGATAGTAAGGGATAGTGATAGTAAGTGATGGTAAGGGATAGAGATAGTAAGGGATAGTGATGGTAAAGGATAGTGATGGTAAGGGATAGTGATAGTAAGGGATAGTGATGGTAAGGGATAGTGATGGTAAGGGATAGTGATGGTAAGGGATAGTAATAGTAAGGGATAGTGATAGTAAGGGATAGTGATGGTAAGGGATAGTGATGGTAAGGGATAGAGATAGTAAGGGATAATGATAGTAAGGGATAGTGATGGTAAGGGATAGTGATAGTAAGGGATAGTGATAGTAAGGGATAGAGATAGTAAGGGATAGTGATAGTAAGGGATAGTGATAGTAAGGGATAGAGATAGTAAGGGATAGTGATAGTAAGGGATAGAGATAGTAAGGGATAGAGATAGTAAGGGATAGTGATAGTAAGGGATAGAGATGGTAAGGGATAGTGATGGTAAGGGATAGAGATAGTAAGGGATAGTGATAGTAAGGAATAGTGATAGTAAGGGATAGTGATAGTAAGGGATAGTGACTGTAAGGGATAGTGATGGTAAGGGATAGAGATGGTAAGGGATAGAGATAGTAAGGGATAGAGATAGTAAGGGATAGTGATGGTAAGGGATAGAGATAGTAAGGGATAGTGATGGTAAGGGATAGAGATAGTAAGGGATAGAGATAGTAAGGGATAGTGATGGTAAGGGATAGAGATAGTAAGGGATAGTGATAGTAAGGAATAGTGATAGTAAGGGATAGAGATAGTAAGGGATAGAGATAGTAAGGGATAGTAATAGTAAGGGATAGAGATAGTAAGGGATAGTAATAGTAAGGGATAGTAATAGTAAGGGATAGTGATGGTAAGGGATAGAGATAGTAAGGGACAGAGATAGTAAGGGATAGTGATAGTAAGGGATAGATATAGTAAGGGATAGTGATAGTAAGGGATAGTGATAGTAAGGGATAGAGATAGTAAGGGATAGAGATAGTAAGGGATAGTAATAGTAAGGGATAGTGACTGTAAGGGATAGTAATAGTAAGGGATAGAGATAGTAAGGGATAGTGACTAAGGGATAGAGATGGTAAGGGATAGAGATAGTAAGGGATAGAGATGGTAAGGGATAGTGATGGTAAGGGATAGAGATAGTAAGGGATAGTGATAGTAAGGGATAGTGATAGTAAGGAATAGTGATAGTAAGGGATAGTGATAGTAAGGGATAGTGACTGTAAGGGATAGAGATAGTAAGGGACAGAGATAGTAAGGGATAGTGATAGTAAGGGATAGTGATAGTAAGGGGTAGAGATAGTAAGGGATAGAGATAGTAAGGGATAGTGATAGTAAGGGATAGAGATAGTAAGGGATAGTTATAGTAAGGGATAGTAATAGTAAGGGATAGAGATAGTAAGGGATAGTGATAGTAAGGGATAGGATAGAGATGGTAAGGGATAGTGATAGTAAGGGATAGTGATAGTAAGGGATAGTGATAGTAAGGGATAGTAATGGTAAGGGATAGTGATGGCAAGGGATAGAGATAGTAAGGGATAGTGATGGTAAGGGATAGTGATAGTAAGGGATAGTGATAGTAAGGGATAGAGATGGTAAGGGATAGAGATGGTAAGGGATAGAGATAGTAAGGGATAGAGATAGTAAGGGATAGTAATAGTAAGGGATAGTGACTGTAAGGGATAGTAATAGTAAGGGATAGAGATAGTAAGGGATAGTGACTAAGGGATAGAGATGGTAAGGGATAGAGATAGTAAGGGATAGAGATGGTAAGGGATAGTGATGGTAAGGGATAGAGATAGTAAGGGATAGTGATAGTAAGGGATAGTGATAGTAAGGAATAGTGATAGTAAGGGATAGTGATAGTAAGGGATAGTGACTGTAAGGGATAGAGATAGTAAGGGACAGAGATAGTAAGGGATAGTGATAGTAAGGGATAGTGATAGTAAGGGGTAGAGATAGTAAGGGATAGAGATAGTAAGGGATAGTGATAGTAAGGGATAGAGATAGTAAGGGATAGTTATAGTAAGGGATAGGATAGAGATGGTAAGGGATAGTGATAGTAAGGGATAGAGATGGTAAGGGATAGTGATAGTAAGGGATAGAGATAGTAAGGGATAGAGATGGTAAGGGATAGAGATAGTAAGGGATAGTGATAGTAAGGGATAGAGATAGTAAGGGATAGTGATAGTAAGGGATAGTGATAGTAAGGGATAGTGATAGTAAGGGATAGTGATAGTAAGGGATAGAGATAGTAAGGGATAGTGATAGTAAGGGATAGTGATAGTAAGGGATAGTGATAGTAAGGGATAGAGATGGTAAGGGATAGTGATGGTAAGGGATAGTGATAGTAAGGGATAGTGATAGTAAGGGATAGTGATAGTAAGGGATAGTAATAGTAAGGGATAGAGATGGTAAGGGATAGTGATGGTAAGGGATAGAGATGGTAAGGGATAGTGATAGTAAGGGATAGTGATAGTAAGGGATAGAGATAGTAAGGGATAGTGATAGTAAGGGATAGTGATAGTAAGGGATAGTGATAGTAAGGGATAGAGATGGTAAGGGATAGTGATGGTAAGGGATAGAGATGGTAAGGGATAGTGATAGTAAGGGATAGTGATAGTAAGGGATAGAGATAGTAAGGGATAGTGATTGTAAGGGATAGTGATAGTAAGGGATAGTGATAGTAAGGGATAGAGATAGTAAGGGATAGTGATTGTAAGGGATAGTGAAAGTAAGGGATAGTGATTGTAAGGGTCCATGCAATGCGCCTACTTAAATCCCCTGAGCTCCGGAGCTGCGCGGACATTTGTACGCCCGAGGTAAAAAAAACGCCGGACTTCATAAATGTCCCCCCTGGTGTCTTCCTGTCTTCTCCCCGCAGCTGCCGGTGCGACTCCAGAGCTGCTCAGTCATTTGTAATCCGTCATGACCTCGTGATTAAAGTTCTCTAAGCCTGGCCAGAGGGCCAACATCTGCAAGCATGCAGTATGACTTCTCTCCTCCCAACGTCCTGATTCTTCTAATAACAGTGTTAGAAAACCCTCTTTACTGTCATCCCTGTGTTTCTAAGGCCCTGGTGAGGACAGGTGTGGTGAGTATTTTTGGATTTGATTGGTTTACTTTCTATCGGTACCTTGCTTGCGTATATGGGACTTTTTGATCAAGTTTTATTACAATTTTCCTAATTTGATGCAATAAAAAATCAGCAATTTTGCACTTTGGCATTTTTTGTCGCTTACGCAGTTTACCGTATGAGATCAGGAATGTGATAATTTAATAGTTTGAGAGATTACGCACGCGGCGATACCAAACATGTTTATTTATTTTTATTTATAAAATGGGAAAAGTAGGGTGATTTGAACTTTAATTAGGTGAGTGGATTTTTTTTATTATTATTAATAATCTTTTTTTTTGTTCCATACACTTTAACTTTTAGTCTTCCTGGGAACTTTTATTATTAGTGCACTGATCTCTCATAGAGATCAGAGCAGTATGCAGTGGTGGGGTATTCAGTGGTAAGTGGATGGTATTGGTCGCAGTGTTGTTTAGGGTCTTTTGGGCACTTGTCGCGGTAGCCTGGAGTGGTATTAGACCCACCCCGGACTGTTGGTACCGCCACACACACGAAAGGAATAGCCCAAATATACAGAGATGTGTAGGTGCAGGGGCTTAAAGGGCAGACCAAAGTCCTGCACATTTGATAAAGATTAAATACTTAATAGTAACATGTGCAAATAGTACACATGGTGAAACAGTGCAAATGTTTACAGAGAACTTAGGTGCTGACAGTTGAGGTAGGACCAGTGCTTGTAGTAGTAGGTGCTTTGTAGTAGAGAGATAGAGGAGAGGAGTTGCCAATGGAGCCCTGCCCAATCGAGTAAGTGTGCTCTGCCGGAAACAGGTGTTAAAGTAGATGAGTAAAAAAAAAGGATACTCGTACCCACGGATGCCTATACTGACTTTAAACCACCTTATGCCCCTAGTTGCGGGCTACCCGTCCTAAGTAAGTAATACGAGCCCCAGAATTCGGTTATCTGTGTGTAACAGACTCTCGAGGTTTCTCAGTCATCCTGCGCTGTGCAGTAGGATACGTAGACCTTTCTCACGGTAGCTTTGTCCCACTGGTGTCAGTTCCTATTGCTTCAGGTAACTGCCCTGTGCGTTTCTGAGAAGTTTCTGGCCTGGGCAAGGTGATTCCTGTTTGGCTTCTCTCCCCTTTGTAGAGCTTAGCACTGCATAGTTGTTTTAGGGTTCAGCAGGAGAACTTTTTAACTCAGCTGACCCTTACACATCCACTCACTTGGACCTCCAGCCACTAAACTTCCCTAATTTTCTCCCACCAAGAACTAACTCCTCCTACACAGTCTGTGATAACCCTCCTGTGGGTGGTGGGGCTGAGTGTTTGTGTGTGTGTGTGTGTGTGTGTGTGTGAGAGAGAGAAGACAGGAAAAGGAGGAGGAGGAGGAGAACTCGCACCTGTGACTGGTCAACACATAAAATGTAACACAAAACAATTCTCTTCTTCTACTTCAGCTGTGTATAAATAGAACAGTAGTGACACCTAATGAGGAAAACACAACAGTACACCATCTCCCACTTGTGTGAACCTGAGGGAGTGACTAACTAAGGTGCCATAGACAGCACCCTGTGGTGGGACACCATAAGTATACTTAATACAGCACTGATCGGTTAGATCAGTGTGGCATTACTTTAGGCTGCTGCAGCCCAGATCTATGGATTACTGATCCGGGATCAGCGTAATTGTGACGCTGAGGCCCGGCTTGGTAAGAAGAAGGGGTTACGGAGGGGAGATCCCCCCCACACACCCACACACTAGACACCAGGGATGGGTCACGCAAGCCATTTAAATGTAGCTGTCAACTTTGACAGCTGCATTTGAATGGCTTAATAAGTCAGGAAAGGTCATCCGCTAATTCGGCTAATGCCCAATGGCCTCGGCTGCTGTCTATCGCAAAGTGACTCCTCTCTGAACTCCCCTAGCGACACAGGACGTGCCGACACATCCATATGTGGAAGGGGTTAAAGACCAAAAATTTCCCCATAGAAATGAATGGCAGAATATTCTGAAATTCAAATATCACCCATCACAGCCCTAACCAGCCAATCACAGCAGATATGCAAATAGCTGAAATGTAGCAGCCAATAGAAACTTGCAGCTCTTTCATTCAATGCCTGACAACATCCACGCAGTCACATGTCCCTATTGGTTCTATAAGTCACTGTTAAAGGGGCACTCCGAAAGTCACTGTTAAAGGGGTGCTTTGGAAGTCTTTAAATAAGATGAAACCAATTTTTTTACAATTCTCTTTAACTAGCTCCAAAATCCTTGAATCTTTTTCTATTCGCCCAGTTTGTGCAGCTATCTGCCGGGCTGAACCCCCAACCTCTAACCCAAGTTATAAAGAATCATTCTGGGGGTGCTATAGGTTCTTTATCATCTTCTTGGGGTTCAGTTTGTTTTCTTTAGTCTCCGATGAATAAATCCTGTTGTCTGGGCGGTATAGAGCGAGCCCCACGTCCATCCCCCTCACAGCCGATACATGACGCTATCTCCCACAGGCAGGCAAGTCTCAACAATCACACCGGATTCTTTTCTGCATTAAGAAGAAAAAGCGAATCCATGTGTGTGAGATCAGGTCAGACAGGAGAAACAGGATCGCCGGGATCAGCGGAGGAATTCTAGACGGATGGTGGATAGGATTTCTGGGGGGGGGGGGGTATAATAATGGAGTATCCGATTTCCGACTTATAGTAGCTAATCACTATCGTTCAGTGTAATTCGCTGATGGATTTCACGTCACTCTCAGTTGCAATCGTTTTATGGTTAAAAATTGCTCTGTATAATAGGAAACTAAGTTGCAAAACCTGGAGACAAGAGTGGTGCTGTCTCCGGGAGACAGCGGCCATGTTTTTGTAGTGCTGGAGAACCCCCCGTGCCGGGGTGACAGGCTCCCGACCCCCCGTTAGAGCCCCATATACTTACCTAATCCCGCCGGGTCCCGCTTCTGGAGGTGGTCGGGTCCCGGAGATCTCAGCCGCTGCAGCCCGGCGCACGCGCTGAGAGATGAGTCCAACGCTCATAGAGAATGACAGGAGAGTCCAGTGCTCCGTCATTCTCTATGAGCGGTGGACTCATCTCTCAGCGCGCGCGCGCCGGGCTGCAGCGGCTGAGATCTCCGTCACCCGACCGGATCCAGAAGCGGGACCCGGTGGGATTAGGTAAGTATATGGGGCTCTAACGGGGGGTCGGGAGCCTGTCACCCCGGCACGGGGGGGGGGGGGGGGGTGTTCCCTTTAAAATTCGGGAACACAGTCAGGTTTTCATTGGGGGTATACTTAGGGGGGAGGAATATATTGCAGCCCCTGCATGGTGCAGATCTCCAGAATGTCACACAACCCACTTGGTTTGAGAAAACAATTGCAGCTTTTTAGCGATCTGTGCCAGGCTGAGTGAGTGAGCAGGGCTTGGCACAGGGGGGCTTCATGCCGATGGGACACTGTCGCCCCTCATGCCAAGCACATGGGTAGCCTCAGAAACACCTGGCTAAATGGCCTGCCGATGAATCCAGTGTGACAGCACACAGGCGAGGGCATAAGTGAACACCGGACGGTCGTAGTAATTCCCCCCCCATGGCTTTGGGGGTCTGTTATTCCTTCACCATTGTAACAATAGGTTAGCCCTGTGACTGTCAACAAACCAAAACAACGTATCAGCCCATGAGTCAGAGTCTAACCGAGTGTGGATCATCCACAGTGACAGAGATTTCAGCATCCTGATCATCCATGGCTGGTAACGTTATTGGATGTGTCAGAGTCATTATGCCAACAGAAGTGAAATGACCTATGACCTGACACCGTCTGAGATTGAACACTCGTGCAAAACAGCGGTGCACAAACATGACGGTCCTCAGCAGCGTCAAGTACGGTGATAGAAAAGGGCGTACTCTCCGACAGGATATTTGCTGATTTAGAATTTACCATTGGTATGGCCAACAAAGAAAGTTTGGTTTTTAGATCATGACGTCACCCAGCACTCCATTAGAAATGAGCGAATAGTGAAATATTCGATTCAATTGGATTTGATTCGAATAGCTCCCGATATTCGACTATTCGATCGAATATCAAATCCTATTATAGTCTATAGGAGAAAAATCCTTGGGACCTGAAAATCAAGATTCGAGGAATCAGAGCTCACCAAGTCCAAGACATCTTTAGAAAGTGATGTAAACACCTCTGGATGCATCTGGGAAAGCAGGATTACAGGAATCGCTATTACCAGGGTTAGCGATCCCCGGCAATAATACCGCACCCAGTAATAGGTAATATTTATTTAATAAAACAAAGTTTTGTTCTAAAAAAGATATTTTCATTGTTCAATAACTTAATTATAACGAATCCATGCTTTTGCAATTAAATATACTGTTAATAAAAAAATAAATATATAAATGTGTATATTTATTTATTTACAGTATATTTAATTGCAAAAGCATGGATTCGTTTTAATTAAGCTATTGTACTAACAAAACTATCTTTTTTAGAACAAAACTTTGTTTTATTAATTAAATATTAACTATTACAGGGAGCTGTATTATTGCCGGCAATTCCTATTACCAGTAATACAGCTCAATGTAATAATTAATACTTTACTTTCATTAAAACAGCAAATGTTTCTTCTAATGATGCTATGTTTTTTTATCACAATAGAAAGATTTTGATTCATATGTCCGCTCAGCTGATTGGCTGAGCGGACATATAAAGAGCCGGAGCCGGCAGACTGAGCTCAGTGTGCCAAGGACTGGCGAAGAGAGAAGATAGAAGAAAGAAGAGAGAAGATAGAAGAGAGAAGACCTGGGAGGGTGAGTAGAAAGCTCTCCTCCCACCCTGCACTACACCCATCCCAGCAAGGAAAGGGGGTCACTTAACCCCTTCCTTGCTGGTATGGCTGCAGTCTGACATCAGTCTGGCCCCTCAAGGGATTAAGTGGGGACCCTCACTTAACCCCCTGGGGGCCAGATTGTTCAGTATGTCACCCAAAAGGTTAAGGGGGATGCAATGCATCCTCCCTTAAAGCGACTCTGTACCGACAATCTGACCCCCCCCCCCCAAACCACTTGTACCTTTGGATAGCTGCTTTTAATTCAAGATCTGTCCTGGGGTCCGTTCGGCAGGTGATGCAGTTATTGTCCAAATAAACAACTTTTCAACTTGAAGCCCTGTGCCAAACGGGAGTATCTGTGCCCTAACTTTGCAGAACCTCTCCGTCCCTCCTCCCCACCCTCTTCATCATTAGGAATGCTCCAGGCAGATTGCTTCCTATTCACCACCTGTGGCAGCCCGGCACATGGGCTGGGTCGTTAAGGACCTGTGCAATGTTCAGCATGAAGAAAATGTTTCCGTGGCATTCCATACTGAAGAGTGTGGGGAGGAGGGACAAAGGTGGTGCAAAGTTAGGGCACAGATACTCCCGTTTGGCACGGGGCTTCAAATTTAAAAGTATTTTTTTGGGACAATAACTGCATCACCTGCCGAATGGACCCCATGACACAGGGCCGGCGTCAGCACCAGGCATACTCGGGCAAGTGCCGGGGCCCACAGTGCCTCAAGGAGCCACCCAGCACTTGCACACGCCATTTTTTCCCCTCTCCCTCCCCTCTCACTGCGCGCACACATTGACACACATGGCACTGTGTGCAGGTGGTGCTGTGAGCGCACACATAATTACAGGAGGCTGTGGGGGTAGGGGGGATGAGCCGGGCGCAGGGATGAGGGGGGCGCTGTTGAGCCACTGAACCAAAGTGTTATTGTGGCTCCTCCAGGCCTCACTATGCCGTCGGACCAGAGGAGAGGGGGGCGGGGCTTACTGCACGGCAGCCTGTAGAGGCCAAACAGCAGGTCAGGGCCCAGCTGTCTGTGCTGTGCTTCCCTGCCCCCTCCTACAGCTGTATTCCTGTGTCTCCTGACCTTCACAGCGGCCCAGGGCAGAGGGAGAAGTGGTGACAGGTGACAGGACTGCTGCCTGACAGATACAGAGGTGAGTGTATGCTGTGACTGGGTGTGTCTGTCTGTCTGTCTGTGTGTGCTGGGAGTAGGAAGGTTTTAGGGTCACCTGTGGCTTATCTGCTGCAGTGGATTTATTGCAGATTTTCCCCGTCACAATATGCAATAAATCCACTGTGTTGTATCGCAATTTTTTCTGTTAAAATGTTTTGCAGGAATTTGTAGGGCAGCATCCAACTTCTGTACCCACATATCTATCTCTCCATTCTGTGTAGGTGATCAGCAGTGTATTATAATAAGTATATAATACACTGCTGTATACCTACACAGAAGGGAGAGATATATACAAACTCATACAGGAGGATAATAAGTATATAATACACTGCTGTATACCTACACAGAATAGGGAGATATATACACACACATACAGGAGGGTAATAAGTATATAATACACTGCTGTATACCTACACAGAAGGGAGAGATATATACACACTCATACAGGAGGATAATAAGTATATAATACACTGCTGTATACCTACACAGAAGGGAGAGATATATACACACTCATACAGGAGGATAATAAGTATATAATACACTGCTGTATACCTACACAGAAGGGAGAGATATATACACACTCATACAGGAGGATAATAAGTATATATCTTTCCATTCTGTGTAGGTATACAGCAGTGTATTATATACTTATTATCCCCCTCCTGTATGAGTGTGTATATATCTCCCCATTCTGTGTAGGTATACAGCAGTGTATTATATACTTATTATCCCCCTCCTGTATGAGTGTATATATCTCTCCATTCTGTGTAGGTATACAGCAGTGTATTATACACACTCATACAGGGGGAGGATAATAAGTATATAATACACTGCTGTATACCTACGAAGAATGGAAAGATATATACTTATTATCCTCCTGTATGAGTGTGTATATATCTCCCCATTCTGTGTAGGTATACAGCAGTGTATTATATACTTATTATCCTCCTGTATAAGTGTGTATATATCTCCCCATTCTGTGTAGGTATACAGCAGTGTATTATATACTTATTATCCTCCTGTATGAGTGTGTATATATCTCCCCATTCTGTGTAGGTATACAGCAGTGTATTATATACTTATTATCCTCCCCCTGTATAAGTGTGTATATATCTCCCCATTCTGTGTAGGTATACAGCAGTGTATGATATACTTATTATCCCCCTCCTGTATGAGTCTGTATATATCTCCCCATTCTGTGTAGGTATACAGCAGTGTATTATATACTTATTATCCTCCTGTATGAGTGTGTATATATCTCCCCATTCTGTGTAGGTATACAGCAGTGTATTATATACTTATTATCCTCCCCCTGTATGAGTGTGTATATATCTCCCCATTCTGTGTAGGTATACAGCAGTGTATGATATACTTATTATCCCCCTCCTGTATGAGTCTGTATATATCTCCCCATTCTGTGTAGGTATACAGCAGTGTATTATATACCTATTATCCTCCTGTATGAGTGTGTATATATCTCCCCATTCTGTGTAGGTATACAGCAGTGTATGATATACTTATTATCCTCCTGTATGAGTGTGTATATCTCCCCATTCTGTATAGGTATACAGCAGTGTATTATATACTTATTATCCTCCCCCTGTATGAGTGTGTATATATCTCCCCATTCTGTGTAGGTATACAGCAGTGTATGATATACTTATTATCCCCCTCCTGTATGACTCTGTATATATCTCCCCATTCTGTGTAGCTACACAGCAGTGTATTATATACCTATTATCCTCCTGTATGAGTGTGTATATATCTCCCCATTCTGTGTAGGTATACAGCAGTGTATTATATACTTATTATCCTCCTGTATGAGTGTGTATATATCTCCCCATTCTGCGTAGGTATACAGCAGTGTATTATATACCTATTATCCTCCTGTATGAGTGTGTATATATCTCCCCATTCTGCGTAGGTATGCAGCAGTGTATTATATACTTATTATCCCCCTCCTGTATGAGTGTGTATATAATACACTGCTGATCACCTACACAGAATGGGGAGATATATACACACTCATACAGGAGGATAATAAGTATATAACACACTGCTGTATACCTACACAGAAGGGAGAGATATATACACACTCATACAGGAGGATAATAAGTATATCATACACTGCTGATCACCTACACAGAATGGGGAGATATATACACACTCATACAGGAGGATAATAAGTATATAATACACTGCTGTATACCTACACAGAATGGGGAGATATATACACACTCATACAGGGGGATAATAAGTATATAATACACTGCTGTATACCTACACAGAAGGGAGAGATATATACACACTCATACAGGAAGGTAATACGTATATAATACACTGCTGTATACCCACACAGAATGGGGAGATATATACATACTCATACAGGAGGGTAATAAGTGCTGTATACCTACACAGAAGGGAGAGATATATACACACTCATACAGGAAGGTAATACGTATATAATACACTGCTGTATACCCACACAGAATAGGGAGATATATACACACTCATACAAGAGGGTAATAAGTATATAATACACTGCTGTATACCTACACAGAATAGGGAGATATATACACACACATACAGGAGGGTAATAAGTATATAATACACTGCTGTATACCTACACAGAATAGGGAGATATATACACACACATACAGGAGGGTAATAAGTATATAATACACTGCTGTATACCTACACAGAATGTGATGCCACATGATTTGCTATACAAAGGGGCCCGCTGAGGCTCTGTCGCCCAAGGGCCCTCCAAAACCTGGAGCCGGCCCTGCCAGGACAGATCTTGGATTAAAAGCAGCTATCCGAAGGTACAAGTGGTTTGGGGGGGTCAGATTGTGGGTACAGAGTCACTTTAACCCCTTGGGGGCCAGACTGTAAGCAGCGATCTGTAAAGATGCTGCATACTGTAAGGAGCACAACACCGCTCACAATGATGGGTGTTGTGCTCCTGTTTGTGTGTTTCTCCCTTTTTGTTTTTCAGATATCGGTATCCTGGGGATTACGTCGGATTCCGTGGACTACATCGATGACCAGCGGTTGTTGGGATTTTTTTTTAATAAAATGGTCAATGAGGGGTGTGGGGGTGTTTTTATTTAAATAAAAAATATTTTTCACTTGTGTCTTGTCTTAATTTCATTACTTTATAGACTTAGTAGTGGAAGCCGTCTAATAGACGGAATCCATTACTAAGTCGGGGCCTAGTGTTAGCCGGTATAAAATGGCTAACACTAACCCCCTATTATTACCCCAGTACCCAATGCCACCAGGGGTACTGGGAAGAGCCGGGTGCCAGTGGTCCCCGAGCATCAAAATTGGCGCTCCTGGATCGGGCGGCAGCAGGCTGGTAAGATTTAGGCTGGGGAGGGCCTAAACCAATGGCTCTTCCCACCCTGGTGTTACCAGGCTGCTGTCGTTTGGTTTTTAACCCGGCTGGTTATAAAAATAGGGGGGACCCTATGCTTTTTTTTTGTTTTTTTTTTATAAATAAATAATAATTTAAAAAAAAACGTGTAGGGTTCCCCCTATTTTTATACCCCTGGTGGCATTGGGTACTGGGGTAATAATAGGGGGTTAGTGTTAGCCATTTTATACCGGCTAACACTAGGCCCCAACTTAGTAATGGATTCCGTCTATTAGACGGCTTCCACTACTAAGTCTATACAGGAAAGAAATAAAGACAAGAAAAAAGACAAGTGAAAAATATTTTTTATTTAAAAAAAAAACATCCCCACACCCCTTGTTGATCATTTTATTAATAAAACAAATCCCAACAACCGCTGGTCATCGACGTATTCCACAGGATACCGATATCTGAAAAACAAAAAGGGAGAAACACACAAACAGGAGCACAACACCCATCATTGTGAGCGGTGTTGTGCTCCTTACAGTATGCAGCATCTTTACAGATCGCTGCTTACAGTCTGGCCCCCACGGGGTTAAGGGAGGATGCATTGCATCCCTCTTAACCCTTTGGGTGCCTTACTGAACAATCTGGCCCCCAGGGTGTTAAGTAAGGGTCCCCACTTAACCCTTTGGGGGCCAGACTAACCCTTTGGGGGGGAGCTTTCTTCCCACCCTCCGATGTCTTCTATCTTTTCTCTTCTCTCTTCGCCGGTCTCCGGCACACTAAGCTTAGTGTGACGGGACCGTCTCTTTATATGTCCGCTCACCCAAACAGCTGAACGGACATATAAATCTAAATGTTTCTTCTAATGTTTCTATTGTAATAAAAAAAAAATTGCATCATTAGAAGAAACATTTGTTGTTTTAATTAAAGTATTAATTTTTACAATTGGTTTTGCCGGCAATAGAGCTTCCTGTAGTAGTTAATGTTTAATTAATAAAACACATTTGGGGGGGGGGCAGGTAGGGTAGTGTGTGTGTGTGTGGGGGGGGGGTCAGGTAGAGTTGTGTGTGTGGGGGTCAGGTAGAGTTGTGGGGGGGAGGTCAGGTAGAGTAGTGTGTGGGGGGGGGTCAGGTAGGGTAGTGTGTGGGGGGTCACTTAGGGTAGTGTATGTGTGTGGGTCAGGTAGGGTAGTGTGTGTGGGGGGGTCAGGTAGGGTAGTGTGTGTGTGGGGAGGTCAGGTAGGGAAGTGTGTGTGTGTGGGGGGTAAGGTAGGGTAGTGTGTGTGTGGGGGGTCAAGTAGGGTAGTGTATGTGAGGGGTCAGGTAGGGTAGTGTGTTTGTGTGTGTGAGGTCAGGTAGGGTAATGTGTGTGTGTGGGGGGGTCAGGTAGGGTAATGTGTGTGTGTGGGGGGGTCAGGTAGGGTAGTGTGTGGGGGGGTCAGGTAGAGTAGTGGGGGGTCAGGTAGGGTAGTGTGTGTGGGGGGGTCAAGTAGGGTAGTGTGTGTGAGGGGTCAGGTAGGGTAGTGTTTGTGTGTGTGTGTGAGGTCAGGTAGGGTAATGTGTGTGGGGAAGTCAGATAGGGTAGTGTGTGTGTGTGTGGGGGGGTCAGGTAGGGTAGTGTGTGTTTGTGGGGAAGGTAAGGTAGGGTAGTGTGTGTGGGGGGTCAGGTAGGGTAGTGTGTGTGTGGGGGGGGAGGTAAGGTAGGGTAGTGTGTGTGGGGGGGGAGGGGCAGGTAGGGCAGCTGTCACCCGCACATCACTATTACACGTAGCCATGTGTCACTATTACACGTAGCCATGTGTCACTATTACACGTAGCCATGTATCACTATTACACGTAGCCATGTGTCACTATTACACGTAGCCATGTGTCACTATTACACGTAGCCATGTGTCACTATTACACGTAGCCATATATCACTATTACACGTAGCCATGTATCACTATTACACGGAGCCATGTATCACTATTACACGGAGCCATGTGTCACTATTACACATAGCCATGTATCACTATTACACGCAGCCATGTATCACTATTACACGTAGCCATGTATCACTATTACACGTAGCCATGTATCACTATTACACGTAGCCATGTGTCACTATTACACGTAGCCCTGTGTCACTATTACACGTAGCCATGTATCACTATTACACGTAGCCATGTATCACTATTACACGTAGCCATGTGTCACTATTACACGTAGCCATGTATCACTATTACACTATGTATAACTATTACACGTAGCCATGTATCACTATTACACGTAGCCATGTGTCACTATTACACATAGCCATGTGTCACTATTACACGTAGCCATGTATCACTATTACACGTAGCCATGTATCACTATTACACGTAGCCATGTGTCACTATTACACGTAGCCATGTGTCACTATTACACGTAGCCATGTGTCACTATTACACGTAGCCATGTATCACTATTACACGTAGCCATGTGTCACTATTACACGTAGCCATGTATCACTATTACACGTAGCCATGTGTCACTATTACACGTAGCCATGTATCACTATTACACGTAGCCATGTATCACTATTACACGTAGCCATGTATCACTACTACACGTAGCCACGTATCACTATTACACATAGCCATGTATCACTATTACACGTAGCCATATATCACTATTACACGTAGCCATGTATCACTATTACACGGAGCCATGTATCACTATTACACGGAGCCATGTGTCACTATTACACATAGCCATGTATCACTATTACACGCAGCCATGTATCACTATTACACGGAGCGCCCGGTGGCCGATGATTTTCAGGTCAGCAAAGGACATGCTCAGCTTTAGAGCGATGGGAGATGATCTGCCCTATCACCCTTATCCATCACTAGCATTCAGTTCAAGTAAGACCTGACTGGTTACTCAGCTGGCCGCACCGCTGGATAGAGATCAGTGAAACAATTCACAATATACTGTTGTTGCCAGTTTCTGTGTTTTTCATAAAAGAATGCATTTACACCTATTTGGGCTGTTGTGAATAGTGTCAAAGAGGCGGAGCCTATTGTTTCCTAAACTTTAGCCCCTCCCCACTTGCTGTTATCAGCCACTCACACTACTAGCCCTGCTTCTAACATTTCACCGTGTATCCTTGTAGAATAGCTGTATAGTAGCTCTAGCTTTTTATGTTTTTATACTCCTGTTATCCTTTGCTCTATTCCCTCTGTATAACACTGTTATCCTGTGCTCTATTCCCTCCTTATAACACTGTTATCCTTTGCTCTATTCCCTCTGTATAACACTGTTATCCTGTGCTCTATTCCCTCCTTATAACACTGTTATCCTTTGCTCTATTCCCTCTGTATAACACTGTTATCCTGTGCTCTATTCCCTCCTTATAACACTGTTATCCTGTGCTCTATTCCCTCTGTATAACGCTGTTATCCTGTGCTCTATTCCCTCCATATAACGCTGTTATCCTGTGCTCTATTCCCTCTGTATAACGCTGTTATCCTGTGCTCTATTCCCTATGTATAACGCTGTTATCCTGTGCTCTATTCCCTCCATATAACGCTGTTATCCTGTGCTCTATTCCCTCTGTATAACACTGTTATCCTGTGCTCTATTCCCTCTGTATAACGCTGTTATCCTGTGCTCTATTCCCTCTGTATAACACTGTTATCCTGTGCTCTATTCCCTCCTTATAACACTGTTATCCTGTGCTCTATTCCCTCCATATAACGCTGTTATCCTGTGCTCTATTCCCTCTGTATAACACTGTTATCCTGTGCTCTATTCCCTCCATATAACGCTGTTATCCTGTGCTCTATTCCCTCTGTATAACACTGTTATCCTGTGCTCTATTCCCTCTGTATAACGCTGTTATCCTTTGCTCTATTCCCTCTGTATAACGCTGTTATCCTGTGCTCTATTCCCTCTGTATAACGCTGTTATCCTGTGCTCTATTCCCTCTGTATAACACTGTTATCCTTTGCTTTATTCCCTCCTTATAACACTGTTATCCTTTGCTCTATTCCCTCTGTATAACACTGTTATCCTGTGCTCTATTCCCTCCTTATAACACTGTTATCCTTTGCTCTATTCCCTCTGTATAACACTGTTATCCTGTGCTCTATTCCCTCCTTATAACACTGTTATCCTGTGCTCTATTCCCTCTGTATAACGCTGTTATCCTGTGCTCTATTCCCTCCATATAACGCTGTTATCCTGTGCTCTATTCCCTCTGTATAACGCTGTTATCCTGTGCTCTATTCCCTATGTATAACGCTGTTATCCTGTGCTCTATTCCCTCCATATAACGCTGTTATCCTGTGCTCTATTCCCTATGTATAACGCTGTTATCCTGTGCTCTATTCCCTCCATATAACGCTGTTATCCTGTGCTCTATTCCCTCTGTATAACACTGTTATCCTGTGCTCTATTCCCTCTGTATAACGCTGTTATCCTGTGCTCTATTCCCTCTGTATAACACTGTTATCCTGTGCTCTATTCCCTCCTTATAACACTGTTATCCTTTGCTCTATTCCCTCTGTATAACACTGTTATCCTGTGCTCTATTCCCTCCTTATAACACTGTTATCCTTTGCTCTATTCCCTCTGTATAACACTGTTATCCTGTGCTCTATTCCCTCCTTATAACACTGTTATCCTGTGCTCTATTCCCTCTGTATAACGCTGTTATCCTGTGCTCTATTCCCTCCATATAACGCTGTTATCCTGTGCTCTATTCCCTCTGTATAACGCTGTTATCCTGTGCTCTATTCCCTATGTATAACGCTGTTATCCTGTGCTCTATTCCCTCCATATAACGCTGTTATCCTGTGCTCTATTCCCTATGTATAACGCTGTTATCCTGTGCTCTATTCCCTCCATATAACGCTGTTATCCTGTGCTCTATTCCCTCTGTATAACACTGTTATCCTGTGCTCTATTCCCTCTGTATAACGCTGTTATCCTTTGCTCTATTCCCTCTGTATAACGCTGTTATCCTGTGCTCTATTCCCCCCTTATATCATAGATACTTTTTAAGGAGCACTACAAGTATACCTCTATCAGCTGAGACGGTATAGCAGGCCAAACTATACCCGGTGTGTAAAACAGCCCAGGCCAGAATATATCCATCTAATGTCGAACCAGGCCACAGTATACCCCGGGGGATAAACCCTACACCTGGTGGTGTAAAGCAGCCTAGGCCAGACTATATCTCTCCGGCCATAATGTTATTACCTCACTGGTTTTCTCACCTCTGGCCCAGGCCACAGTATACACCAGGGCATATATTATCATACCCAGGGGTGTAATATAGCCTAGGCCATACTATAAACCTGCGGACAGTCTAGCCCAGGCCACTATATACCCCGGGGGATAAACTCTATATTTGGGGGTGTAAAATAGAATAGACCAGACTATATAACTCCAAGTTATCATGTCACTGGTTTTCTCAGTTCTGGCCCAGGCTACAGTATACAGGTGGGGATATATTCTATACCGGGGGTGTAACATAGCCCAGGCCACAGTATACAGGAGGGATATATTCTATACCAGGGGGTGTAACATAGCCCAGGCCACAGTATACAGGAGGGGATATATTCTATACCAGGGGGTGTAACATAGCCCAGGCCACAGTATACAGGAGGGGATATATACTATACCGGGGGGTGTAACATAGCCCAGGCCACAGTATACAGGAGGGGATATATACTATACCGGGGGTGTAACATAGCCCAGGCCACAGTATACAGGAGGGATATATTCTATACTGAGGGGTGTAACATAGCCCAGGCCACAGTATACAGGAGGGGATATATACTATACCAGGGGATGTAACATAGCCCAGGCCACAGTATACAGGAGGGGATATATTCTATACAGGGGGTGTAACATAACCCAGGCCACAGTATACAGGAGGGATATATTCTATACTGGGGGGTGTAACATAGCCCAGGCCACAGTATACAGGAGGGGATATATTCTATACTGGGGGGTGTAACATAGCCCAGGCCACAGTATACAGGAGGGGATATATTCTATACCAGGGGATGTAAAATAGCCCAGGCCACAGTATACAGGAGGGATATATACTATACCGGGGGGTGTAACATAGCCCAGGCCACAGTATACAGGAGGGATATATTCTGTACTGGGGGGTGTAACATAGCCCAGGCCACAGTATACAGGAGGGGATATATTCTATACTGGGGGGTGTAACATAGCCCAGGCCACAGTATACAGGAGGGATATATTCTATACTGGGGGGTGTAACATAGCCCAGGCCACAGTATACAGGAGGGGATATATTCTATACTGGGGGATGTAACATAGCCCAGGCCACAGTATACAGGAGGGGATATATTCTATACCGGGGATGTAACATAGCCCAGGCCACAGTATACAGGAGGGGATATATTCTATACCAGGGGGTGTAACATAGCCCAGGCCACAGTATACAGGAGGGGATATATTCTATACCGGGGATGTAACATAGCCCAGGCCACAGTATACAGGAGGGGATATATTCTATACCGGGGATGTAACATAGCCCAGGCCACAGTATACAGGAGGGGATATATTCTATACCAGGGGGTGTAACATAGCCCAGGCCACAGTATACAGGAGGGATATATACTATACCGGGGATGTAACATAGCCCAGGCCACAGTATACAGGAGGGGATATATACTATACCGGGGGATGTAACATAGCCCAGGCTACAGTATACAGAAGGGGTATATTCTATACCGGGGGTGTAACATAGCCCAGGCCACAGTATACAGGAGGGGATATATTCTATACCGGGGGGTGTAACATAGCCCAGGCCACAGTATACAGGAGGGATATATACTATACCAGGGGGTGTAACATAGCCCAGGCCACAGTATACAGGAGGGGATATATACTATACCAGGGGGTATAACATAGCCCAGGCCACAGTATACAGGAGGGGATATATTCTATACCGGGGATGTAACATAGCCCAGGATACAGTATACAGGAGGGGATATATACTATACCGGGGGGGTGTAACATAGCCCAGGCCACAGTATACAGGAGGGGATATATACTATACCGGGGATGTAACATAGCCCAGGCCACAGTATACAGGAGGGGATATATACTATACCGGGGATGTAACATAGCCCAGGATACAGTATACAGGAGGGGATATATACTATACCGGGGGGTGTAACATAGCCCAGGCCACAGTATACAGGAGGGGATATATTCTATACCAGGGGTGTAACATAGCCCAGGCCACAGTATACAGGAGGGGATATATTCTAAACCAGGGATGTAACATAGCCCAGGCCACAGTATACAGGAGGGGATATATACTATACCGGGGATGTAACATAGCCCAGGATACAGTATACAGGAGGGGATATATACTATACCAGGGGTGTAACATAGCCCAGGCCACAGTATACAGGAGGGATATATACTATACCAGGGGGTGTAACATAGCCCAGGCCACAGTATACAGGAGGGATATATACTATACCGGGGATGTAACATAGCCCAGGCCACAGTATACAGGAGGGGATATATACTATACCGGGGGGTGTAACATAGCCCAGGCCACAGTATACAGGAGGGGATATATACTATACCGGGGATGTAACATAGCCCAGGCCACAGTATACAGGAGGGGATATATTCTATACCGGGGGTGTAACATAGCCCAGGCCACAGTATACAGGAGGGGATATATACTATACCGGGGGGTGTAACATAGCCCAGGCCACAGTATACAGGAGGGGATATATACTATACCGGGGATGTAACATAGCCCAGGCCACAGTATACAGGAGGGGATATATTCTATACCGGGGGTGTAACATAGCCCAGGCCACAGTATACAGGAGGGGATATATACTATACCGGGGATGTAACATAGCCCAGGATACAGTATACAGGAGGGGATATATACTATACCGGGGGGTGTAACATAGCCCAGGCCACAGTATACAGGAGGGGATATATTCTATACCAGGGATGTAACATAGCCCAGGCCACAGTATACAGGAGGGGATATATTCTATACCAGGGATGTAACATAGCCCAGGCCACAGTATACAGGAGGGGTATATTCTATACCGGGGGGTGTAACATAGCCCAGGCCACAGTATACAGGAGGGGATATATTCTATACCAGGGGGTGTAACATAGCCCAGGCTACAGTATACAGGAGGGGATATATACTATACCGGGGATGTAACATAGCCCAGGTCACAGTATACAGGAGGGGATATATTCTATACCGGGGATGTAACATAGCCCAGGCCACAGTATACAGGAGGGATATATACTATACCAGGGGATGTAACATAGCCCAGGCCACAGTATACGGGAGGGGATATATACTATACCAGGGGATGTAACATAGCCCAGGCCACAGTATACAGGAGGGGATATATACTATACCAGGGGGTGTAACATAGCCCAGGCCACAGTATACAGGAGGGGATATATACTATACCAGGGGGTGTAACATAGCCCAGGCCACAGTATACAGGAGGGGATATATACTATACCAGGGGGGTGTAACATAGCCCAGGCCAGACTCTATCCCTCCAGGTTATCACTTCACTGGTTTTCTTAATTTATCTCTAATTTGTTGAAAAGTGCGCAGATGTTATTTTTTTTTTTATTATACTCAGACACACAGCTGCTTCCTCTTGTGGAGGTCGAGGTTTTTATGGGCTGTGCAAAATTTTATGGTTGTTGCGCAAAAATCATCATTAGACGCAAATACCCTGATACATCTTGCAAATTTTATTGCACAATTTTTTGCAGTCACTTTTTTTTAAATCCTTTTTTGCAACAAAAAGATAGATTGAAATACGTATCAATACGCATCTTTTTTTAGTGTACACAAAAATGCGGTCAACCACAGTATATGTGTACGCTAAAATAAAAGGATGTATTTTTATCCGTTTTTTATTATGGAATGGAAAAACTGATTAATGGAAAAACTGATCAAAATGGAGGCACACAAACGCTTCCTTTTTTCTCATCCATTTTGCAAAAAAGCTAATGGGAAAAAAATTGACTGCAATAACACAGTGTGAACCCAGTCTAAAACAGCTGGCTACAAAGCTACGCTAGTGTAGGATTTTGTGCAAAAAAAAATGAAAATTTGCACAAATCTAATGAAAACAAGTTAATAGAACGACCCCCCTCTCCCTTGCATACATTGAAAAAAGGTGCAGACAATGAAAACTGATGTAAAATAGCGCAAAACCCTTAATAAGTCTTGGACAGGTATTTATGAAGTGCACAAAATCTCCTTATTAACAAAAAAAAAAACAAAAAAAAAAAAAACATACTGATAAATGTCCCCTATGTGGGAGATTTATCAAACATGGTGTAAAGTGAGACTGGCTCAGTCGCCCCCGGCAACCAATCAGATTCCACCTCTCATTCCTCACAGACTCTTTGGAAAATGAAAGGTGAATTGGTTGCCGGGGGCGACTGAGCCAGTGTCACTTTACACCATGGGGGAGATTTATCAGACATGGTGTAAAGTGAAAATGGATCAGTTGCCCCAAACAACCAATCAGATTCCATCTTTCATTTTCCAAAGAGCCTGTGAGGAATGAAAGGTGGAAGCTGATTGGTTGCCGGGGGCGACTGAGCCAGTCTCACTTTACACCATGTCTGATAAATCTCCTCCTATGTGTTTAGATTTTTAAGATTTCCATCAGTAACTTCTCACTTAACTCAGCAGACAAAGCCGAATCCCCAACAGAATGTTAAAAAATTAGGTATTTCTTGTGTCTATCACTCACTGCTACTGATTTCATGGGGGTATAAAATGGCCTGAGGGGGGAGGAATTGGCCTAGGCCGAAATATACCCCGGGATATAATCTAGCCTAGGCCATTTTAACCCCGGGTATAGTCTGGGCTGGGGGTATATACTCTGGCCTGTTACACCGGGTATAGTCTGGGCTGGGGGTATATACTCTGGCCTGTTACACCGGGTATAGTCTGGGCTGGGGGTATATACTCTGGCCTGTTATACGGGGTATAGTCTGG
>JAQFWZ010000098.1:823659-926159 GCA_027789725.1 Dendropsophus ebraccatus
CTGTCACACACCTCTCTCTCTCTCTCTCTCTCTGTGGCTGTCACACACTTTCTCTCTCTTGGCTGCCCCTTGTCCCCCTCTGTTTGTCCCCCTTGTCCCCTCTGTTTGTCCCCCTCTGTTTGTCCCCCTCATTGTCCCTCTCTTTGTCCCCCTGTCCAGCTGGGTTTTCCACACACACAGTCCTGGGGAATTCCCGCACAGAACTTTCCATTCTGCCGGAGATGTCTCAGAAAATTCCCCAGAAGGCGTCCGGGAATTCTCCGAAGGCGACGAGTAATCCGCTAATCAATAATCCCACCGCCAGCTCCGAACCATCAGAACCACAAGTATCCCATGTCCCCTACCGAGACCCCCACATCCTGCCGGGCGGTGGTGCTGGCAGCTCTATCAGCCCTCCGGCAGCCATTATGCTGAGTCACTGCTGTCAGCGGAGAAGTATGCAGAGGAGGGGGGAGGGGGGATGTGCTGGAAGGGTTAACAAAGAAGAAGAGCACTTGGGGAGGAAGAGACTACACAACCAGCCCTGGTCACTCTCACTACAATTTTATACTCTCTAGAAAGCCACTTAAAGGGAGAGTACAGAAAATAAAAATTCTTTTAAATCAACTGGTGCCAGAGATTTGTAAATTACTTCTAAAAAAAATCTCCAGTCTTCTGGTTCAACAAGCAAATCCCCATAGAAAACCTCTCCTGCCCTGGACAGAGGTGGCAGCAGAGAGCACTGTGTCAGACTGGAGAGAATACACCACTTCCTGCAGGACATACAGCAGCTAATAAGTACTGGAAGACTGGAGATTTTTTTTTTTTTTTTTAAATAAAAGCAAATTACAGATCTTTGGCACTTTCTGGCATTAGTTGTTTGATTTGAAAGATTTTTTTTTTTTGCTGGAGTGCCCCCTTAATAGTAATATGATGGGCCTACTGTAACTTACTCACTTTATGAAACGTATATACTGTATGTATATATATATATATATCACCATCTCTTATGTGTCTTAAAGGGGTTTTCCAGCCTGAATATATAAATGAGTTGTATCAGTCACACCCAGCTGTCCTGTGGAGGGCTGATCAGCCCATTAGGCCTGGAAAACCCCTCTAAAAGGTGAAGTTTACAGGATTTAAGTACATACCCCCCCCCATAGTCCACTCCTTGTACAAAGCCCCCCCCCCATAGTCCCATAGTCCGCTTCTTCTACAACCCCCCATAGTACTATAGTCCACTCCTTCTACAAAGCCCCCCCCATAGTCCGCTCCTTCTACAAAGCCCCCCCCCCATAGTCTGCTCCTTCTACAAAGCCCCCCTATAGTCCCATAGTCCGCTCCTTCTGCAAAGCCCCCCTATAGTCCCATAGTCCGCTCCTTCTGCAAAGCCCCCCCCCATAGTCCGCTCCTTCTGCAAAGCCTCCCCCATAGTCCGCTCCTTCTACAAAGCCCCCCCCCCATAGTACCATAGTCCGCTCCTTCTACACCCCCCATAGTCCCATAGTCCGCTCCTTCTACACCCTCCATAGTCTCATAGTCCGCTCCTTCTACACCCCCCCATAGTACCATAGTCCGCTCCTTCTACACCCCCCGCCCATAGTCCGATCCTTCTACACCCCCCCGCCCATAGTCCGCTCCTTCTACACCCCCCCGCCCATAGTCCGATCCTTCTACACCCCCCCGCCCATAGTCCCATAGTCCGCTCCTTCTACAAAGCCCCCGCCCATAGTCCCATAGTCCGCTCCTTCTACAAACCGCCCCACCCATAGTCCCATAGTCGGCTCCTTCTACAAAGCCCCCCCATAGTCCCATAGTCCGCTCCTTCTACAAAGCCTCTCCCATAGTACCATAGTCCGCTCCTTCTACAAAGCCCCCCCATAGTCCCATAGTCCGCTCCTTCTACAAAGCCCCCCCATAGTCCGCTCCTTCTACAAAGCCCCCCCATAGTCCGCTCCTTCTACAAAGCCCCACCACCCATAGTCCCAAAGTCCGCTCCTTCTACACCCCCCATACTACCATAGTCCGCTCCTTCTACCCCCCCCATAGTCCCATAGTCCGCTCCTTCTACACCCTCCATAGTACCATAGTCCGCTCCTTCTACACCCCCCCATAGTACCATAGTCCGCTCCTTCTACACCCCCCCATAGTACCATAGTCCGATCCTTCTACACCCCCCCGCCCATAGTCCCATAGTCCGCTCCTTCTACAAAGCCCCCGCCCATAGTCCGCTCCTTCTACAAACCGCCCCACCCATAGTCCTATAGTCCGCTCCTTCTACAAAGCCCCCCCATAGTCCCATAGTCTGCTCCTTCTAAAAAGCCCCGCCATAGTCCGCTCCTTCTACAAACCGCCCCACCCATAGTCCCATAGTCCGCTCCTTCTAAAAAGCCCCGCCATAGTCCCATAGTCCGCTCCTTCTACAAAGCCCCCCATAGTCCGCTCCTTCTACAAAGCCCCCATAGTCCCATAGTCCGCTCCTTCTAAAAAGCCCCCCCCATAGTCCGCTCCTTCTACACCCCCCCATAGTCCCATAGTCCGCTCCTTCTACACCCCCCCATAGTCCCATAGTCCGCTCTTTCTACAAAGCCCCCCCATAGTCCGCTCTTTCTACAAAGCCCCCCCTATAGTCCCATAGTCCGCTCCTTCTACAAAGCCCCCCCCATAGTCCCATAGTCTGCTCCTTCTACAAACCCCCCCCATAGTCCCATAGTCCGCTCCTTCTACACCCCCCCATAGTCCCATAGTCCGCTCTTTCTACAAAGCCCCCCCATAGTCCGCTCTTTCTACAAAGCCCCCCCTATAGTCCCATAGTCCGCTCCTTCTACAAAGCCCCCCCCCATAGTCCCATAGTCCGCTCCTTCTACAAAGCCCCCCTATAGTCCGCTCCTTCTACAAAGCCCCCCATAGTCCGCTCCTTCTACAAAGCCCCCCCATAGTCCCATAGTCTGCTCTTTCTACAAAGCCCCCCCCATAGTCCCATAGTCCGCTCCTTCTACAAAGCCCCCCCATAGTCCGCTCCTTCTACAAAGTCCCCCCCCATAGTACCATAGTCTGCTCTTTCTACAAAGCCCCCCCTATAGTCCCATAGTCCGCTCCTTCTACAAAGCCCCTCCCATAGTCCCATAGTCCGCTCCTTCTACAAAGCCCCTCCCATAGTCCCATAGTCCGCTCCTTCTACAAACCCCCCACCCATACTCCTATAGTCCGCTCCTTCTACAAAGCCCCCCCCATATTCGGATCCTTCTACAACCCCCCCCCCATAGTACCATAGTCTCCTCCTTCTACAAAGCCCCCCCATAGTCCCATAGTCCGCTCCTTCTACAAAGCCCCACCCATAGTCCCATAGTCGGCTCCTTCTACAAAGCCCCCCCCCCATAGTACCATATTCCGCTCCTTCTACAAAGCCCCCGCCCATAGTCCGCTCCTTCTACAAAGCCCCCCCAATAGTCCCATAGTCCGCTCCTTCTACAAAGCCCCCCCATAGTACCATAGTCGGCTCCTTCTACCCTCCCCATAGTCCCATAGTCTGCTCCTTCTACAAAGCCCCCCCCATAGTACCATAGTCGGCTCCTTCTACCCTCCCCATAGTCCCATAGTCTGCTCCTTCTACAATGCCCCCCCATAATACCATAGTCTGCTCCTTCTGCAAAGCCCCCCCATAGTCCCATAGTCCGCTCCTTCTACAAAGCCCCCCACCCATAGTCCCATAGTCCACTCCTTCTACAAACCCCCCCCCCCCTATAGTACCATAGTCGGCTCCTTCTACAAAGCCCCCCCATAGTCCCATAGTCCGCTCCTTCCACAAAGCCCCCCCATAGTCCGCTCCTTCTACAAAGCCCCCCCATAGTCCCATAGTCCGCTGCTTCTACAAAGCCCCCCCCATAGTCGCATAGTCCGCTCCTTCTACAAAGCCCCCCCCATAGTCCGCACCTTCTACAAAGCCCCCACCCAGAGTCCGCTCCTTCTACAAAGCCCCCCAATAGTCCCATAGTCCGCTCCTTCTACACCCAAAATAGTCCCATAGTCCGCTCCTTTTACCCCCCCCCATAGTCCGCTCCTTCTACAATGCCCCATAGTCCCATAGTCTGCTCCTTCTACAATCCCCCCCACCCCTAGTCACATAGTCCGCTCCTTCTACAAAGCCCCCCCATAGTCCCATAGTCCCCTCCTTCTACAAAGCCCCCCCATAGTCCCATAGTCTGCTCCTTCTACAAAGTCCCCCTATAGTCCCATAGTCAGCTCCTTCTACCCCCCCCATAGTCCCATAGTCCCATAGTCCGCTCCTTCTACCCCCCCCCATAGTCCCATAGTCCGCTCCTTCTACAAAGCCCCCCCCATAGTCCGCTCCTTCTACAAAGCCCCCCCATAGTCCGCTCCTTCTACAAAGCCTCTCCCATAGTCCCATAGTCCGCTCCTTCTACAAAGCACCCCCATAGTCTCCTCCTTCTACAAAGCCCCCCCATAGTCCCATAGTCTGCTCCTTCTACAAAGCCCCCCCATAGTCCGCTCCTTCTACAAAGCCCCCCTATAGTCCCATAGTCCGCTCCTTCTACAAAGCCCCCCTAGTCCCATAGTCCACTCCTTCTACAAAGCCCCCCCCATAGTCCACTCCTTCTACAAAGCCCCCCCCATAGTCCGCTCCTTCTGCAAAGCACCCCCCATAGTCCGCTCCTTCTACAAAGCCCCCCCATAGTCCGCTCCTTCTACAAAGCCCCCCCATAGTCCGCTCCTTCTACAAAGCCCCCCCATAGTACCATAATCTGCTCCTTCTACAAAGCCCCACCACCCATAGTCTGGGGGGTGTAGAAGGAGCGGACTTTGGGACTATGGGTGGTGGGGCTTTGTAGAAGGAGCAGATTATGGTACTATGGGGGGGCTTTGTAGAAGGAGCGGACTATGGGGGGGCTTTGTAGAAGGAGCGGACTATGGTAGTCTGGGGGGTGTAGAAGGAGCGGACTTTGGGACTACCATAGTCCGCTCCTTCTACCCCCCCCATAGTCCCATAGTCCGCTCCTTCTACACGCTCCATAGTAACATAGTCCGATCCTTCTACACCCCCCCGCCCATAGTCCCATAGTCCGCTCCTTCTACAAAGCCCCCGCCCATAGTCCGCTCCTTCTACAAACCGCCCCACCCATAGTCCCATAGTCCACTCCTTCTACAAAGCCCCCCCATAGTCCCATAGTCCGCTCCTTCTACAAAGCCCCCCCATAGTCCCATAGTCCGCTCCTTCTACTAAGCCCCCCCATAGTCCGCTCCTTCTACAAAGCCCCCATAGTCCGCTCCTTCTAAAAAGCCCCCCCCCATAGTCCCATAGTCCGCTCCTTCTACACCCCCCCCCATAGTCCCATAGTCCACTCCTTCTACACACCCCCATAGTCCCATAGTCCGCTCTTTCTACAAAGCCCCCCCATAGTCCGCTCTTTCTACAAAGCCCCCCCCCATATTCCCATAGTCCGCTCCTTCTACAAACCCCCCCCATAGTCCCATAATCAGCTCCTTCTACAAAGCCCCCCTATAGTCCCATAATCCGCTCCTTCTACAAAGCCCCCCATAGTCCGCTCCTTCTACAAAGCCCCCCATAGTCCCATAATCTGCTCTTTCTACAAAGCCTCTCCCATAGTCCCATAGTCTTCTCCTTCTACAAAGCGCCCCCCATAGTCATATAGTCTGCTCCTTCTACAAAGTCCCCACCCATAGTCCGCTCCTTCTACAAAGCCCCCCAATAGTCCCATAGTCGCTCCTTCTACACCCCCCATAGTCCCATAGTCCGCTCCTTTTACCCCCCCCATAGTCCGCTCCTTCTACAATGCCCCCATAGTACCATAGTCCGCTCCTTCTACAAACCCCCCCACCCATAGTCCCATACTCCGCTCCTTCTACAATCCCCCCCACCCCTAGTCCCATAGTCCGCTCCTTCTACAAAGCCCCCCCATAGTCCCATAGTCCCCTCCTTCTACAAAGCCCCCCCCATAGTCCCATAGTCTGCTCCTTCTACAAAGCCCCCCTATAGTCCCATAGTCCGCTCCGTCTACCCCCCCCATAGTCCCATAGTCCGCTCCTTCTACCCCCCCCATAGTCCGCTCCTTCTACAAAGCCCCCCCATAGTCCGCTCCTTCTACAAAGCCCCCCCATAGTCCGCTCCTTCTACAAAGCCTCTCCCATAGTCCCATAGTCCGCTCCTTCTACAAAGCACCCCCCATAGTCTCCTCCTTCTACAAAGCCCCCCCATAGTCCCATAGTCTGCTCCTTCTACAAAGTCCCCCCCATAGTCCCATAGTCTGCTCCTTCTACAAAGCCCCCCCCCCATAGTCCCATAGTCTGCTCCTTCTACAAAGCCCCCCATAGTCCAATAGTCTGCTCCTTCTACAAAGCACCCCCCATAGTCCCATAGTCCGCTCCTTCTACAAACCCCCCCACCCATACTCCCATAGTCCGCTCCTTCTACAAAGCCCCCCCCCATAGTCCGCTCCTTCTACAAACCCCCCACCTATACTCCCATAGTCCGCTCCTTCTACAAAGCCCCCCCCATAGTCCGCTCCTTCTACAACCCCCCCATAGTCCCATAGTCCACTCCTTCTACAAAGCCCCCCCATAGTCCGCTCCTTCTACAACCCCCCATAGTCCCATAGTCCGCTCCTTCTACCCCCCCCCCATAGTCCCATAGTCCGCTCCTTCTACAAAGCCCCCCATAGTCCCATAGTCCGCTCCTTCTAAAAAGCCCCCCATAGGACCATAGTCCGCTCCTTCTACAAAGCCCCCCATAGGACCATAGTCCGCTCCTTCTACAAAGCCCCCCCATAGTCCCATAGTCCGCTCCTTTTACAAAGCCCCTGCCCATAGTCCCATAGTCCGCTCCTTCTACAAAGCATCCCCCCATAGTACCATAGTCTGCTCCTTCTACAAAGCCCCCCCACCCATAGTCCCATAGTCCGCTCCTTCTACACCCCCCATAGTACCACAGTCCGCTCCTTCTACCCCCGCCCATAGTCCCATAGTCCGCTCCTTCTACAAAGCCCCCCCATAGTACCATAGTCCCCTCCTTCTATACCCGCCCATAGTCCCATAGTCCGCTCCTTCTACAAACCGCCCCACCCATAGTCCCATAGTCCGCTCCTTCTACAAATCCCCCCCGCATACTCCCATAGTCCGCTCCTTCTACAAAGCCCCCCCCATAGTCCCATAGTCCGCTCCTTCTACAAAGCCCCCCCATAGTCCATAGTCCGCTCCTTCTACAAAGCCCCCCCATAGTCCCATAGTCCGCTCTTTCTACAAAGCCCCCCCATAGTCCCATAGTCGGCTCCTTCTACACCCCCCCCATAGTACCATAGTCCGCTCCTTCTACAAAGCCCTCCCCATAGTCCGCTCCTTCTACACCCCCCCATAGTCCCATAGTCCGCTCCTTCTACAAAGCCCCCCCTATAGTCCCATAGTCTGCTCCTTCTTCAAAGCCCCCCCATAGTCCCATAGTCTGCTCCTTCTACAAAGTCCCCCCCATAGTCCCATAGTCCGCTCCTTCTACAAAGCCCCTCCCATAGTCCCATAGTCTCCTCCTTCTACAAAGCCCCCCCCATAGTCCCATAGTCCGCTCCTTCTACAAAACCCCCCCATAGTCGGCTCTTTCTACAAAGCCCCCCCCCCCCATAGTCCCATAGTCCGCTCCTTCTAAAAAGCCCCCCCCCCATAGTCCCATAGTCGGCTCTTTCTACAAAGTCCCCCCGCATAGTACCATAGTCCACTCCTTCTAGAAAGCCCCCCCCCCATAGTCCCATAGTCCGCTCCTTCTACAAAGCCCCCCCATAGTCCGCTCCTTCTACAAAGTCCCCCCCATAGTCCCATAGTCCGCTCCTTCTACAAAGCCCCCCCATAGTCCCATAGTCTGCTCCTTCTACAACCCCCCCCCACCCATACTCCTATATTCCGCTCCTTCTACAAAGCCCCCCCCCCATAGTCCCATAGTCTGCTCCTTCTACAAAGCCCCCCCATAGTACCATAGTCCGCTCCTTCTACAAAGTCCCCCCCATAGTCGCATAGTCCGCTCCTTCTACAAAGCCCCTTTCATAGTCCGCTCCTTCTACAAAGCCCCCCATAGTCCCATAGTCCGCTCCTTCTACAAAGCCCCCCCTATAGTCCCATAGTCCGCTCCTTCTACAAAGCCCCCCCTATAGTCCCATAGTCCGCTCCTTCTACAACCCCCCATAGTCCCATAGTCCGCTCCTTCTACAAAGCCTCTCCCATAGTCCCATAGTCTCCTCCTTCTACAAAGCCCCCCCATAGTCCCATAGTCCGCTCCTTCTACAAAGCCCCCCCTATAGTCCCATAGTCCGCTCCTTCTACACCCCCCCATAGTCCCATAGTCCGCTCCTTCTACAAAGCCTCTCCCATAGTCCCATAGTCTCCTCCTTCTACAAAGCCCCCCCATAGTCCCATAGTCTGCTCCTTCTACAAAGCCCCCCCCATAGTCCCATAGTCCGCTCCTTCTAAAAAGCCCCCCATAGGACCATAGTCCGCTCCTTCTACAAAGCCCCCCATAGGACCATAGTCCGCTCCTTCTACAAAGCCCCCCCATAGTCCCAGAGTCCGCTCCTTTTACAAAGCCCCTGCCCATAGTCCCATAGTCCGCTCCTTCTACACCCCCCATAGTACCACAGTCCGCTCCTTCTACCCCCGCCCATAGTCCCATAGTCCGCTCCTTCTACAAAGCCCCCCCATAGTACCATAGTCCCCTCCTTCTATACCCCCCCATAGTACCATAGTCCGCTCCTTCTACAAAGCCCCTGCCCATAGTCCCATAGTCCGCTCCTTCTACAAACCGCCCCACCCATAGTCCGCTCCTTCTACAAATCCCCCCCGCATACTCCCATAGTCCGCTCCTTCTACAAAGCCCCCCCATAGTCCCATAGTCCGCTCCTTCTACAAAGCCCCCCCCATAGTCCCATAGTCCGCTCCTTCTACAAAGCCCCCCCATAGTCCCATAGTCCGCTCCTTCTACAAAGCCCCCCCATAGTCCCATAGTCCGCTCCTTCTACAAAGCCCCCCCATAGTCCCATAGTCGGCTCCTTCTACACCCCCCCATAGTACCATAGTCCGCTCCTTCTACAAAGCCCTCCCCATAGTCCGCTCCTTCTACACCCCCCCATAGTCCCATAGTCCGCTCCTTCTACAAAGCCCCTCCCATAGTCCCATAGTCTCCTCCTTCTACAAAGCCCCCCCCATAGTCCCATAGTCCACTCCTTCTACAAAACCCCCCCATAGTCGGCTCTTTCTACAAAGCCCCCCCCCCATAGTCCATAGTCCGCTCCTTCTAAAAAGCCCCCCCCCATAGTCCCATAGTCGGCTCTTTCTACAAAGTTCCCCCGCATAGTACCATAGTCCGCTCCTTCTAGAAAGCCCCCCCCCATAGTCCCATAGTCCGCTCCTTCTACAAAGCCCCCCCATAGTCCGCTCCTTCTACAAAGTCCCCCCCCATAGTCCCATAGTCCCATAGTCCGCTCCTTCTACAAAGCCCCCCCATAGTCCCATAGTCTGCTCCTTCTACAACCCCCCCCCACCCATACTCCTATATTCCGCTCCTTCTACAAAGCCCCCCCCCCCATAGTCCCATAGTCTGCTCCTTCTACAAAGCCCCCCCATAGTACCATAGTCCGCTCCTTCTACAAAGTCCCCCCCATAGTCGCATAGTCCGCTCCTTCTACAAAGCCCCCCATAGTCCCAGAGTCCGCTCCTTCTACAAAGCCCCCCCTATAGTCCCATAGTCCGCTCCTTCTACACCCCCCCATAGTCCCATAGTCCGCTCCTTCTACAAAGCCTCTCCCATAGTCCCATAGTCTGCTCCTTCTACAAAGCCCCCCCATAGTCCCATAGTCTGCTCCTTCTACAAAGCCTCCCCTGTAGTCTGCTCCTTCTACAAAGCCCCCCCTATAGTCACATAGTCCGCTCCTTCTACAAAGCCCCCCCATAGTCACATATTCTGATCCTTCTACAAAGCCCCCTATAGTACTATAGTCCACTCCTTCTACAAACCCCCCCCATAGTCCGCTCCTTCTACAAACCCCCTCACCCATACTCCCATAGTCCGCTCCTTCTACAAAGCCCCCCCATAGTCCCATAGTCTGCTCCTTCTACAAAGCCCCTCCATAGTCCCATAGTCTGCTCCTTCTACAAAGCCTCCCCTATAGTCTGCTCCTTCTACAAAGCCCCCCTATAGTCCCATTGTCCGCTCCTTCTACAAAGCCCCCCCCATAGTCCCATAGTCCGCTCCTTCTACAAACCCCCCCACCCATACTCCCATAGTCCGCTCCTTCTACAAAGCCCCCCCATAGTCCGCTCCTTCTACAAACCCCCCCACCCATACTCCCATAGTCGGCTCCTTCTACAAAGCCCCCCCCATAGTCCGCTCCTTCTACAAAGCACCCCCCATAGTCCCATAGTCCGCTCCTTCTACAAAGCCCCCCCATAGTCCGCTCCTTCTACAAAGCCCCCCCATAGTCCGCTCCTTCTACAACCCCCCCCATAGTCCCATAGTCCGCTCCTTCTACCCCCCCATAGTCCCATAGTCCGCTCCTTCTACAAAGCCCCCCCATAGTCCCATAGTCCGCTCCTTCTACAAACCCCCCCCCATATTACCATAGTCCGCTCCTTCTACCCTCCCCATAGTCCCATAGTCCGCTCCTTCTACAATGCCCCCCCATAGTACCATAGTCTGCTTCTTCTGCAAAGCCCCCCCATAGTCCCATAGTCCGCTCCTTCTACAAACCCCCCCACCCATAGTCCGCTCCTTCTACAAACCCCCCCACCCATAGTCCGCTCCTTCTACAAACCCCCCCACCCATAGTCCCATAGTCCGCTCCTTCTACAAAGCCCCCCCCATAGTCCCATAGTCCGCTCCTTCTACAAAGGCCCCCCATAGTACCATAGTCCGCTCCTTCTACAAAGTCCCCCCCATAGTCGCATAGTCGGCTCCTTCTACAAAGCCCCCCCATAGTACCATAGTCTGCTCCTTCTACAAAGCCCCCCCATAGTCCACTCCTTCTACAAAGCCTCCGCCCATAGTCTGCTCCTTCAACACCCCCCATAGTACCATAGTCCGCTCCTTCTACAATGCCCCCTCCATAGTACCATAGTCTGCTCCTTCTACAAAGCCCCCCCCATAGTCCGCTCCTTCTACAAAGCCCCCCTATAGTCCATTAGTCAGCTCCTTCTACAAAGCCCCTTTCATAGTCCGCTCCTTCTACAAAGCCTCTCCCATAGTCCCATAGTCTGCTCCTTCTACAAAGCCTCCCCTATAGTCTGCTCCTTCTACAAAGCCCCCCTATAGTCCCACAGTCGGCTCCTTCTACAAAGCCCCGCCCATAGTCCCATAGTCTACTCCTTCTACAAACCCCCTCACCCATACTCCCATAGTCCGCTCCTTCTACAAAGTCCCCCCCATAGTCCCATAGTCCGCTCCTTCTACAAAGCCCCCCCCCATAGTCCCATAGTCTGCTCCTTCTACAAAGCCCCCCCCCATAGTCCCATAGTCCGCTCCTTCTACAAACCCCCCTATAGTCCATTAGTCAGCTCCTTCTACAAAGCCCCTTTCATAGTCCGCTCCTTAAAAAAAAAAAGCCCCCTGTAGTCCGCTCCTTCTACAAAGCCCCCCCCCATAGTCCCATAGTCCGCTCCTTCTACAAAGCCCCCCCCTATAGTCCCATAGTCCGCTCCTTCTACACCCCCCCATAGTCCCATAGTCCGCTCCTTCTACAAAGCCTCTCCCATAGTCCCATAGTCCTCCTCCTTCTACAAAGCCCCCCCATAGTCCCATAGTCTGCTCCTTCTACAAAGCCCCCCCCATAGTCCCATAGTCCGCTCCTTCTAAAAAGCCCCCCATAGGACCATAGTCCGCTCCTTCTACAAAGCCCCCCATAGGCCCATAGTCCGCTCCTTCTACAAAGCCCCCCCATAGTCCCAGAGTCCGCTCCTTTTACAAAGCCCCTGCCCATAGTCCCATAGTCCGCTCCTTCTACAAAGCCCCCCCCCATAGTACCATAGTCTGCTCCTTCTACAAAGCCCCCCCACCCATAGTCCCATAGTCCGCTCCTTCTACACCCCCCATAGTACCACAGTCCGCTCCTTCTACCCCCGCCCATAGTCCCATAGTCTGCTCCTTCTACAAAGCCCCCCTATAGTCACATAGTCCGCTCCTTCTACAAAGCCCCCCCATAGTCACATATTCTGATCCTTCTACAAAGCCCCCTATAGTACTATAGTCCACTCCTTCTACAAAGCCCCCCCATAGTCCGCTCCTTCTACAAACCCCCTCACCCATACTCCCATAGTCCGCTCCTTCTACAAAGCCCCCCATAGTCCGCTCCTTCTACAAAGCCCCCCCATAGTCCCATAGTCTGCTCCTTCTACAAAGCCTCCCCTATAGTCTGCTCCTTCTACAAAGCCCCCCTATAGTCCCATTGTCCGCTCCTTCTACAAAGCCCCCCCCATAGTCCCATAGTCCGCTCCTTCTACAAACCCCCTCACCCATACTCCCATAGTCCGCTCCTTCTACAAACCCCCCCCATAGTCCGCTCCTTCTACAAACCCCCCCACCCATACTCCCATAGTCGGCTCCTTCTACAAAGCCCCCCCCATAGTCCACTCCTTCTACAAAGCACCCCCATAGTCCCATAGTCCGCTCCTTCTACAAAGCCCCCCCATAGTCCGCTCCTTCTACAAAGCCCCCCCATAGTCCGCTCCTTCTACAACCCCCCCATAGTCCCATAGTCCGCTCCTTCTACACCCCCCCATAGTCCCATAGTCCGCTCCTTCTACAAAGCCCCCCCATAGTCCCATAGTCCGCTCCTTCTACAAAGCCCCCCCCATATTACCATAGTCCGCTCCTTCTACCCTCCCCATAGTCCCATAGTCCGCTCCTTCTACAATGCCCCCCCATAGTACCATAGTCTGCTTCTTCTGCAAAGCCCCCCCCCATAGTTCCATAGTCCGCTCCTTCTACAAACCCCCCCACCCATAGTCCGCTCCTTCTACAAACCCCCCCACCCATAGTCCGCTCCTTCTACAAACCCCCCCACCCATAGTCCCATAGTCCGCTCCTTCTACAAACCCCCCCCCATAGTCCCATAGTCCGCTCCTTCTACAAAGGCCCCCCCATAGTACCATAGTCCGCTCCTTCTACAAAGTCCCCCCCATAGTCGCATAGTCGGCTCCTTCTACAAAGCCCCCCCATAGTACCATAGTCTGCTCCTTCTACAAAGCCCCCCCATAGTCCACTCCTTCTACAAAGCCTCCGCCCATAGTCTGCTCCTTCAACACCCCCCATAGTACCATAGTCCGCTCCTTCTACAATGCCCCCTCCATAGTACCATAGTCCTGCTCCTTCTACAAAGCCCCCCCCATAGTCCGCTCCTTCTACAAAGCCCCCCTATAGTCCCACAGTCGGCTCCTTCTACAAAGCCCCTTTCATAGTCCGCTCCTTCTACAAAGCCTCTCCCATAGTCCCATAGTCTGCTCCTTCTACAAAGCCTCCCCTATAGTCTGCTCCTTCTACAAAGCCCCCCTATAGTCCCACAGTCGGCTCCTTCTACAAAGCCCCGCCCATAGTCCCATAGTCTACTCCTTCTACAAACCCCCTCACCCATACTCCCATAGTCCGCTCCTTCTACAAAGCCCTCCCCATAGTCCGCTCCTTCTACAAAGCCCCCCCCATAGTCCCATAGTCCGCTCCTTCTACAAAGCCCCCCCCCATAGTCCCATAGTCCGCTCCTTCTACAAACCCCCCTATAGTCCATTAGTCAGCTCCTTCTACAAAGCCCCTTTCATAGTCCGCTCCTTAAAAAAAAAAGCCCCCTGTAGTCCGCTCCTTCTACAAAGCCCCCCCATAGTCCCATAGTCCGCTCCTTCTACAAAGCCCCCCCTATAGTCCCATAGTCCGCTCCTTCTACACCCCCCCATAGTCCCATAGTCCGCTCCTTCTACAAAGCCTCTCCCATAGTCCCATAGTCTCCTCCTTCTACAAAGCCCCCCCATAGTCCCATAGTCTGCTCCTTCTACAAAGCCCCCCCCCATAGTCCCATAGTCCGCTCCTTCTAAAAAGCCCCCCATAGGACCATAGTCCGCTCCTTCTACAAAGCCCCCCATAGGACCATAGTCCGCTCCTTCTACAAAGCCCCCCCCATAGTCCCAGAGTCCGCTCCTTTTACAAAGCCCCTGCCCATAGTCCCATAGTCCGCTCCTTCTACAAAGCATCCCCCCATAGTACCATAGTCTGCTCCTTCTACAAAGCCCCCCCACCCATAGTCCCATAGTCCGCTCCTTCTACACCCCCCATAGTACCACAGTCCGCTCCTTCTACCCCCGCCCATAGTCCCATAGTCTGCTCCTTCTACAAAGCCCCCCCATAGTCCCATAGTCCGCTCCTTCTAAAAAGCCCCCCATAGGACCATAGTCCGCTCCTTCTACAAAGCCCCCCCATAGTACCATAGTCCCCTCCTTCTATACCCCCCCATAGTACCATAGTCCGCTCCTTCTACAAAGCCCCTGCCCATAGTCCCATAGTCCGCTCCTTCTACAAACCGCCCCACCCATAGTCCCATAGTCCGCTCCTTCTACAAATCCCCCCCGCATACTCCCATAGTCCGCTCCTTCTACAAAGCCCCCCCATAGTCCCATAGTCCGCTCCTTCTACAAAGCCCCCCCCATAGTCCCATAGTCCGCTCCTTCTACAAAGCCCCCCCCATAGTCCCATAGTCCGCTCCTTCTACAAAGCCCCCCCATAGTCCCATAGTCCGCTCCTTCTACAAAGCCCCCCCATAGTCCCATAGTCGGCTCCTTCTACACCCCCCATAGTACCATAGTCCGCTCCTTCTACAAAGCCCTCCCCATAGTCCGCTCCTTCTACACCCCCCCATAGTCCCATAGTCCGCTCCTTCTACAAAGCCCCTCCCATAGTCCCATAGTCTCCTCCTTCTACAAAGCCCCCCCCCATAGTCCCATAGTCCACTCCTTCTACAAAACCCCCCCATAGTCGGCTCTTTCTACAAAGCCCCCCCCCATAGTCCCATAGTCCGCTCCTTCTACAAAGCCCCCCCCCATAGTCCCATAGTCGGCTCTTTCTACAAAGTCCCCCCGCATAGTACCATAGTCCGCTCCTTCTAGAAAGCCCCCCCCCCATAGTCCCATAGTCCGCTCCTTCTACAAAGCCCCCCCATAGTCCGCTCCTTCTACAAAGCCCCCCCCCATAGTCCCATAGTCCGCTCCTTCTACAAAGCCCCCCCCCATAGTCCCATAGTCCGCTCCTTCTACAAAGCCCCACCCATAGTCCCATAGTCCGCTCCTTCTACACCCCCCCATAGTCCCATAGTCCGCTCCTTCTACAAAGCCTCTCCCATAGTCCCATAGTCTCCTCCTTCTACAAAGCCCCCCCATAGTCCCATAGTCTGCTCCTTCTACAAAGCCCCCCCCATAGTCCCATAGTCCGCTCCTTCTAAAAAGCCCCCCATAGGACCATAGTCCGCTCCTTCTACAAAGCCCCCCATAGGACCATAGTCCGCTCCTTCTACAAAGCCCCCCCATAGTCCCAGAGTCCGCTCCTTTTACAAAGCCCCTGCCCATAGTCCCATAGTCCGCTCCTTCTACAAAGCATCCCCCCATAGTACCATAGTCTGCTCCTTCTACAAAGCCCCCCCACCCATAGTCCCATAGTCCGCTCCTTCTACACCCCCCATAGTACCACAGTCCGCTCCTTCTACCCCCGCCCATAGTCCCATAGTCTGCTCCTTCTACAAAGCCCCCCTATAGTCACATAGTCCGCTCCTTCTACAAAGCCCCCCCATAGTCACATATTCTGATCCTTCTACAAAGCCCCCTATAGTACTATAGTCCACTCCTTCTACAAAGCCCCCCCATAGTCCGCTCCTTCTACAAACCCCCTCACCCATACTCCCATAGTCCGCTCCTTCTACAAAGCCCCCCCATAGTCCCATAGTCTGCTCCTTCTACAAAGCCCCTCCATAGTCCCATAGTCTGCTCCTTCTACAAAGCCTCCCCTATAGTCTGCTCCTTCTACAAAGCCCCCCTATAGTCCCATTGTCCGCTCCTTCTACAAACCCCCCCCCATAGTCCCATAGTCTGCTCCTTCTACAAAGCCCCCCCCCCATAGTCCCATAGTCCGCTCCTTCTACAAAGCCCCCCCATAGTCCGCTCCTTCTACAAACCCCCCCACCCATACTCCCATAGTCGGCTCCTTCTACAAACCCCCCCCCATAGTCCGCTCCTTCTACAAAGCACCCCCCATAGTCCCATAGTCCGCTCCTTCTACAAAGCCCCCCCATAGTCCGCTCCTTCTACAAAGCCCCCCCATAGTCCGCTCCTTCTACAACCCCCCCCATAGTCCCATAGTCCGCTCCTTCTACCCCCCCCATAGTCCCATAGTCCGCTCCTTCTACAAAGCCCCCCCATAGTCCCATAGTCCGCTCCTTCTACAAAGCCCCCCCCATATTACCATAGTCCGCTCCTTCTACCCTCCCCATAGTCCCATAGTCCGCTCCTTCTACAATGCCCCCCCATAGTACCATAGTCTGCTTCTTCTGCAAAGCCCCCCCCATAGTTCCATAGTCCGCTCCTTCTACAAACCCCCCCACCCATAGTCCGCTCCTTCTACAAACCCCCCCACCCATAGTCCGCTCCTTCTACAAACCCCCCCACCCATAGTCCCATAGTCCGCTCCTTCTACAAAGCCCCCCCCATAGTCCCATAGTCCGCTCCTTCTACAAAGCCCCCCATAGTCCCATAGTCCGCTCCTTCTACAAAGTCCCCCCCATAGTCGCATAGTCGGCTCCTTCTACAAAGCCCCCCCATAGTACCATAGTCTGCTCCTTCTACAAAGCCCCCCCATAGTCCACTCCTTCTACAAAGCCTCCGCCCATAGTCTGCTCCTTCAACACCCCCCATAGTACCATAGTCCGCTCCTTCTACAATGCCCCCTCCATAGTACCATAGTCTGCTCCTTCTACAAAGCCCCCCCCATAGTCCGCTCCTTCTACAAAGCCCCCCTATAGTCCCACAGTCGGCTCCTTCTACAAAGCCCCTTTCATAGTCCGCTCCTTCTACAAAGCCTCTCCCATAGTCCCATAGTCTGCTCCTTCTACAAAGCCTCCCCTATAGTCTGCTCCTTCTACAAAGCCCCCCTATAGTCCCACAGTCGGCTCCTTCTACAAAGCCCCGCCCATAGTCCCATAGTCTACTCCTTCTACAAACCCCCTCACCCATACTCCCATAGTCCGCTCCTTCTACAAAGTCCCCCCCATAGTCCCATAGTCCGCTCCTTCTACAAAGCCCCCCCCATAGTCCCATAGTCTGCTCCTTCTACAAAGCCCCCCCCCATAGTCCCATAGTCCGCTCCTTCTACAAACCCCCCTATAGTCCATTAGTCAGCTCCTTCTACAAAGCCCCTTTCATAGTCCGCTCCTTAAAAAAAAAAAGCCCCCTGTAGTCCGCTCCTTCTACAAAGCCCCCCCATAGTCCCATAGTCCGCTCCTTCTACAAAGCCCCCCCCTATAGTCCCATAGTCCGCTCCTTCTACACCCCCCCATAGTCCCATAGTCCGCTCCTTCTACAAAGCCTCTCCCATAGTCCCATAGTCTCCTCCTTCTACAAAGCCCCCCCATAGTCCCATAGTCTGCTCCTTCTACAAAGCCCCCCCCATAGTCCCATAGTCCGCTCCTTCTAAAAAGCCCCCCATAGGACCATAGTCCGCTCCTTCTACAAAGCCCCCCATAGGACCATAGTCCGCTCCTTCTACAAAGCCCCCCCATAGGCCCAGAGTCCGCTCCTTTTACAAAGCCCCTGCCCATAGTCCCATAGTCCGCTCCTTCTACAAAGCATCCCCCCATAGTCCCATAGTCTGCTCCTTCTACAAAGCCCCCCCACCCATAGTCCCATAGTCCGCTCCTTCTACACCCCCCATAGTACCACAGTCCGCTCCTTCTACCCCCGCCCATAGTCCCATAGTCTGCTCCTTCTACAAAGCCCCCCCCATAGTCCCATAGTCCGCTCCTTCTAAAAAGCCCCCCATAGGACCATAGTCCGCTCCTTCTACAAAGCCCCCCCATAGTACCATAGTCCCCTCCTTCTATACCCCCCCATAGTACCATAGTCCGCTCCTTCTACAAAGCCCCTGCCCATAGTCCCATAGTCCGCTCCTTCTACAAACCGCCCCACCCATAGTCCCATAGTCCGCTCCTTCTACAAATCCCCCCCGCATACTCCCATAGTCCGCTCCTTCTACAAAGCCCCCCCATAGTCCCATAGTCCGCTCCTTCTACAAAGCCCCCCCCATAGTCCCATAGTCCGCTCCTTCTACAAAGCCCCCCCCATAGTCCCATAGTCCGCTCCTTCTACAAAGCCCCCCCCATAGTCCCATAGTCCGCTCCTTCTACAAAGCCCCCCCATAGTCCCATAGTCGGCTCCTTCTACACCCCCCCATAGTACCATAGTCCGCTCCTTCTACAAAGCCCTCCCCATAGTCCGCTCCTTCTACACCCCCCCATAGTCCCATAGTCCGCTCCTTCTACAAAGCCCCTCCCATAGTCCCATAGTCTCCTCCTTCTACAAAGCCCCCCCCCATAGTCCCATAGTCCACTCCTTCTACAAAACCCCCCCATAGTCGGCTCTTTCTACAAAGCCCCCCCCCCATAGTCCCATAGTCCGCTCCTTCTAAAAAGCCCCCCCCCATAGTCCCATAGTCGGCTCTTTCTACAAAGTCCCCCCGCATAGTACCATAGTCCGCTCCTTCTAGAAAGCCCCCCCCCCATAGTCCCATAGTCCGCTCCTTCTACAAAGCCCCCCCATAGTCCGCTCCTTCTACAAAGTCCCCCCCCATAGTCCCATAGTCCGCTCCTTCTACAAAGCCCCCCCATAGTCCCATAGTCTGCTCCTTCTACAACCCCCCCCACCCATACTCCTATATTCCGCTCCTTCTACAAAGCCCCCCCCCCATAGTCCCATAGTCTGCTCCTTCTACAAAGCCCCCCCATAGTACCATAGTCCGCTCCTTCTACAAAGTCCCCCCCATAGTCGCATAGTCCGCTCCTTCTACAAAGCCCCCCATAGTCCCATAGTCCGCTCCTTCTACAAAGCCCCCCCTATAGTCCCATAGTCCGCTCCTTCTACACCCCCCCATAGTCCCATAGTCCGCTCCTTCTACAAAGCCTCTCCCATAGTCCCATAGTCTCCTCCTTCTACAAAGCCCCCCCATAGTCCCATAGTCTGCTCCTTCTACAAAGCCTCCCCTGTAGTCTGCTCCTTCTACAAAGCCCCCCTATAGTCACATAGTCCGCTCCTTCTACAAAGCCCCCCCATAGTCACATATTCTGATCCTTCTACAAAGCCCCCCTATAGTACTATAGTCCACTCCTTCTACAAAGCCCCCCCATAGTCCGCTCCTTCTACAAACCCCCTCACCCATACTCCCATAGTCCGCTCCTTCTACAAAGCCCCCCCATAGTCCCATAGTCTGCTCCTTCTACAAAGCCCCTCCATAGTCCGCTCCTTCTACAAAGCCCCCCCCCATACTCCCATAGTCCGCTCCTTCTACTAAGCCCCCCCCATAGTCCGCTCCTTCTACAAACCCCCCCCACCCATACTCCCATAGCCCGCTCCTTCTACAAAGCCCCCCCCATAGTCCGTTCCTTCTACAAAGCACCCCCCATAGTCCCATAGTCCGCTCCTTCTACAAAGCCCCCGCCCATAGTCCCATAGTCCGCTCCTTCTACAAACCGCCCCACCCATAGTCCCATAGTCCGCTCCTTCTACAAATCCCCCCGCATACTCCCAGAGTCCGCTCCTTCTACAAAGCCCCCCCATAGTCCCATAGTCTGTTCCTTCTACAAAGCCCCCCCCATAGTCCCATAGTCCGCTCCTTCTACAAAGCCCCCCCCCATAGTCCCATAGTTCGCTCCTTTTACAAAACCCCCCCATAGTCCCATAGTCCGCTCCTTCTACAAAGCCCCCCCTATAGTCCCATAGTCTGCTCTTTCTTCAAAGCCCCCCATAGTCCCATAGTCTGCTCCTTCTACAAAGTCCCCCCCATAGTCACATAGTCTGCTCCTTCTACAAAGCCCCCCTATAGTCCAATACTCCGCTCCTTCTACAAAGCCCCCCCATAGTCTCATAGTCTGCTCTTTCTACAAAGCCCCTCCCATAGTCCCATAGTCTCCTCCTTCTACAAACCCCCCCCCCATAGTCCCATAGTCCGCACCTTCTACAAAACCCCCCCATAGTCAGCTCCTTCTACAAAGCCCCCCCCCATAGTCCCATAGTCCGCTCCTTCTAAAAAGCCCCCCCCCATAGTCCCATAGTCGGCTCTTTCTACAAAGTCCCCCCCATAGTACCATAGTCCGCTCCTTCTAGAAAGCCCCCCCCCATAGTCCCATAGTCCGCTCCTTCTACAAAGCCCCCCCATAGTCCGCTCCTTCTACAAAGTCCCCCCCATAGTCCCCTCCTTCTACAAAGCCCCCCCCATAGTCCCATAGTCTGCTCCTTCTACAACCCCCCCCCCCCCCCACCCATACTCCTATAGTCCGCTCCTTCTACAAAGCCCCCCCCCCCCATATTCGGCTTCTCCTACAAAGCCCCCCCCCATAAAACCATAGTCTGCTCCTTCTACAAAGCCCCCCCCCATAGTCCCATAGTCCGCTCCTTCTACAAAGCCCCCCCATAGTCCGCTCCTTCTACAAACCCCCCCACCCATACCCCCATAGTCCGCTCCTTCTACAAACCCCCCCACCCATACTCCCATAGTCCGCTCCTTCTACAAAGCCCCCCCCATAGTCCCATAGTCTGCTACTTCTACAAAGCCCCCCCATAGTCCCATAGTCCGCTCCTTCTACAAAGCCCCTCCCCATGGTCCCATAGTCTGCTACTTCTACAAAGCCCCCCCATAGTCCCATAGTCCGCTCCTTCTAGAAAGCCCCCCCCATAGTACCATAGTCGGCTCCTTCTACAAAGCCCCCCCCATAGTACTATAGTCTGCTCCTTCTACAAAGCCCCCCATAGTCCCATAGTCCACTCCTTCTACAAAGCCCCCCATAGTCCCATAGTCCACTCCTTCTACAAAGCCCCCCATAGTACCATAGTCCGCTCCTTCTACAAAGACCCTTTCATAGTCCGCTCCTTCTACAAAGCCCCCCATAGTCCCATAATCCGCTCCTTCTACAAAGCCCCTCATAGTCCGCTCCTTCTACTAAGCCCCCCATAGTCCCATAGTCCGCTCCTTCTACAAAGCCTCCCCTATCGTCTGCTCCTTCTACAAAGCCCCCCCATAGTCCCATAGTCCGCTCCTTCTACAAAGCCCCCCCATTGTCCGCTCCTTCTACAAACCCCCTCACCCATACTCCCATAGTCCGCTCCTTCTACAAAGCCCCCCCATAGTCCCATAGTCTGCTCCTTCTACAAAGCCTCCCCTATAGTCTGCTCCTTCTACAAAGCCCCCCTATAGTCCCATAGTCCGCTCCTTCTACAAAGCCCCCCCCATAGTCCCATAGTCCGCTCCTTCTACAAAGCCCCTCCCACAGCCCGCTCCTTCTACAACCCCCCCCCTCCATAGTCCCATAGTCCGCTCCTTCTACAAAGCCCCCCCCATAGTCCCATAGTCCGCTCCTTCTACAAACCCCCCCACCCATACTCCCATAGTCCGCTCCTTCTACAAAGCCCCCAACATAGTCCGCTCCTTCTACAAAGCCCCCCCCCCATAGTCCCATAGTCCCATAGTCCGCTCCTTCTACAAAGCCCTCCCATAGTCCGCTCCTTCTACAACCCCCCCCATAGTCCCATAGTCCGCTCCTTCTACCCCCCCCCCATAGTCCCATAGTCGGCTCCTTCTACAAAGCCTATCCTATAGTCCCATAGTCCGCTCCTTCTACAAAGCCCCCCCCCATAGTACCATAGTCTGCTCCTTCTACAAAGCCTTCCCACCCATAGTCCGCTCCTTCTACACCCCCTATAGTACCATAGTCCGCTCCTTCTACCCCCGCCCATAGTCCCATAGTCCGCTCCTTCTACAAAGCCCACCCATAGTACCATAGTCCCCTCCTTCTACAAAGCCCCCCCATAGTACCATAGTCCCCTCCTTCTACAAACCGCCCCACCCATAGTCCGCTCCTTCTACAAATCCTCCCCGCATACTCCCATAGTCCGCTCCTTCTACAAAGCCCCCCCCATAGTCCCATAGTCCGCTCCTTCTACAAAGCCCCATCCATAGTCCCATAGTCCGCTCCTTCTATAAAGCCCCCCCATAGTCCCATAGTTCGCTCCTTCTACAAAGCCCCCCCATAGTCCCATAGTCGGCTCCTTCTACACCCCCCCCATAGTACCATAGTCCGCTCCTTCTACAAAGCCCCCCCCATAGTCCGCTCCTTCTACACCCACCCATAGTCCCATAGTCCGCTCCTTCTTCAAAGCCCCCCCCATAGTCCCATAGTCTGCTCCTTCTACAAAGCCCCCCTATAGTCCCATAGTCCGCTCCTTCTACAAAGCCCCCCCATAGTCCCATAGTCTGCTCTTTCTACAAAGCCCCTCCCATAGTCCCATAGTCTCCTCCTTCTACAAACCCCCCCCCCATAGTCCCATAGTCCGCTCCTTCTACAAAACCCCCCCATAGTCGTCTCCTTCTACAAAGCCCCCCCCATAGTCCCATAGTCCGCTCCTTCTACAACCCCCCCTCCATAGTCCCATAGTTCGCTCCTTCTAAAAAGCCCCCCCCATAGTCCCATAGTTGGCTCTTTCTACAAAGTCCCCCCCTATAGTACCATAGTCCGCTCCTTCTAGAAAGCCCCCCCCCCCCCATAGTCCGCTCCTTCTACAAAGCCCCCCCATAGTCCGCTCCTTCTACAAAGTCCCCCCCCATAGTCCGCTCCTTCTACAAAGCCCCCCCATAGTCCCATAGTCTGCTCCTTCTACAACCCCCCCCCACCCATACTCCTATAGTCCGCTCCTTCTACAAAGCCCCCCCCATATTCGGCTTTTTCTACAAAGCCCCCCCCCATAAAACCATAGTCTGCTCCTTCTACAAAGCCCCCCCATAGTCCGCTCCTTCTACAAACCCCCCCACCCATATCCCCATAGTCCGCTCCTTCTACAAACCCCCCCACCCATACTCCCATAGTCCGCTCCTTCTACAAAGCCCCCCCCCATAGTACCATAGTCTGCTCCTTCTACAAAGCCCCCCCATAGTCCCATAGTCCACTCCTTCTACAAAGCACCCACCCATAGTCCGCTCCTTCTACACCCCCCATAGTACCATAGTCCGCTCCTTCTACAAAGCCTCCCCTAGTCTGCTCCTTCTACAAAGCCCCCCCATAGTCCCATAGTCCGCTCCTTCTACAAAGCCCCCCCATAGTCCCATAGTCCGCTCCTTCTACAAAGCCCCTTTCATAGTCCGCTCCTTCTACAAAGCCCCCCATAGTCCGCTCCTTCTACAAAGCCTCTCCCATAGTCCCATAGTCTCCTCCTTCTACAAAGCCCCCCCCAGAGTCCCATAGTCTGCTCCTTCTACAAAGCCCCCCCCATAGTCCCATAGTCCGCTCCTTCTACAAAGCCCCTCCCATAGCCCCATAGTCCGCTCCTTCTACAACCCCCCCCCCTCCATAGTCCCATAGTCCGCTCCTTCTACAACCCCCCCTCCATAGTCCGCTCCTTCTACAAAGCCCCCCCCATAGTCCCATAGTCCGCTCCTTCTACAAAGCCCCCCCCATAGTCCGCTCCTTCTACAAACCCCCCCACCCATACTCCCATAGTCCGCTCCTTCTACAAAGCCCCCCCATAGTCCCATAGTCCGCTCCTTCTACAAAGCCCCCCATAGTACCATAGTCCGCTCCTTCTACCCCCCCCCATAGTCCCATAGTCCGGTCCTTCTACAAAGCCCCCCCATAGTCCCATAGTCCGCTCCTTCTACAAAGGCCCCCCCATAGTACCATAGTCTGCTCCTTCTACAAAGCCCCCCACCCATAGTCCCATAGTCTGCTCCTTCTACACCCCCCATAGTACCATAGTCCGCTCCTCCTACCCCCGCCCATAGTCCCATAGTCCGCTCCTTCTACAAAGCCCCCGCCCATAGTCCCATAGTCCGCTCCTTCTACAAACCGCCCCACCCATAGTCCCATAGTCCGCTCCTTCTACAAATCCCCCCCGCATACTCCCATAGTCCGCTCCTTCTACAAAGCCCCCCCCATAGTCCCATAGTCCGCTCCTTCTACAAAGCCCCCCCCATAGTCCCATAGTCCGCTCCTTCTACAAAGCCCCCCTATAGTCCCATAGTCCGCTCCTTCTACAAAGCCCCCCATAGTCCCATAGTCCGCTCCTTCTACAAAACCCCCCCATAGTCGGCTCCTTCTACAAAGCCCCCCCCCATAGTCCCATAGTCCGCTCCTTCTAAAAGGCCCCCCCTCCATAGTCGGCTCCTTCTACAAAGCCCCCCCCCATAGTCCCATAGTCCGCTCCTTCTACAAAGCCCCCCCATAGTCCTATAGACCCATAGTCCGCTCCTTCTACGAAGCACCCCCTACAGTCCCATAGTCCCAAAGTCACATACTCCGTTCCTTCTGCAAAGCCCCTCCATAGTCCTATAGTCCCATAGTCCGCTCCTTCTACAAAGCCCCCCCATAGTTTGCTCTATCTACAAAGCCCCCCCCATAGTCCCAAAGTCCCATACTCCGCTCCTTCTACAAAGACCCTCCTAGTCCGCTCCTTCTACAAAGCCCCCCCGTAGTCCCATAGTCTGCTCCTTGAACAAAGCCACCCCCATAGTCCCATAGTCCGCTCCTTCTACAAATCCCCCCTTATAGTCCCATAGTCCGCTCCTTCTACAAACCCCCCCATCCATAGTACCATAGTCCGCTCCTTCTACACCCCCCATAGTACCATAGTCCGCTCCTTCTACACCCCCCATAGTCACATATTCCGCTCCTTCTACAACCCCCCCCCCCCCCCATAGATGAGGTACATCAGTACTTAAAGGGAATCTGCTGGCTTCAGCTCACGCTCCTGTGTTATTCAGCAGAAGTTGTGTATAACCTGGCTCTGGCGCTGTCACAGCTGATCTTCCAGAAAGCTCTGTTCCCGGCCATGACGCAGCATAGATTTGTGATTGCAGAATGTTACAAACTGAAGACGACAGTGGCGGCCTCCCATATCCATCCAGACCTCGGGCACCTATGGTTTGATGGCAGTACCCCCCTTAAAGTGACCAGTACACATAGGGTCCATACTAAGGGGAACATTAACAAAAGTCCCGTCCGAGGCGTTCACCAGGGAGAAGGCACAGGCTCGCCACTTCTACTAGATGTCCACCTGCCGTATCCCCCGCTCACCTGATGGACGGGCAGCGGGGTCTCGTGTCCTCCTCCCGTGCCTCATTTCTCATGATCTCCACCTGCTCTCTGCTCACAGGTGTAAATCAGTATCCAAATCTACAGCTACTGGAAGCAGGTGCGTCAAGCACAGGGCCGTGCACCGGCCGGCTGGAGTAACCAAGATGTGTCAGTTTCTTAGTGAACCTGGCTGGGAAAATTGAAAAGTGGCATACCCGAGACCCTGATGTCGGCCATGTCGGTAGGGGCCTCATACATCCTTTTTGTCTGTCATTTTTAAGGAAAAAAGAAAAAACACCAGAAAGGCAGCCAATTCCACGGGTTCGAATTTAGTTTTGGTGTGTTTTTTGTAATGTTTTTTACCTTTATGTATGAATAATGTGTGGTGGTCTACCACGTGTGCTACAGTTGGATACACCCTCCGCAAAAGTCTGTACTTATTGTATTGTTGTGGTGATGAAGGTAGTACTGAAGTTGGCCACTAGATGCTGTATTGTATATGATTATGTGGAAGCCGCACAGCTGAAGGATGTAAAGGGTTATTGTTTCTCTGTGTGTCACCCAGATCTGTAGACCAGTAGGAGTCTTGTTTTCTTCTCTCCTATCACTGCACCTCTTATTTCTTCTATTGCACTCTTCACCCACTCACAGTGCACGTTAGTTACGTTAAGGAAGGAAGTCACATGGGTGGAGGAGGAGCATGAGTCTTTCGTGTTAGGCATTGTGGAGGAAGGACGCAAGCTAGACAGCTCTCTACAGAGGTCCCTCTCGGGACCTGGCCCTTTGCCAGGTCCCCTACCTAATGCAGTGTTAGCTAGCACCCCGTATGGGAAGGTCGCAAGACAGTACACCTCTAACAACTTCCCTATAAGTAACGCTACAAAGCACTATGCAGTGTTAATTCCCTCTTAGGAGAGGACAAGCCTGAGACAACCTCAACCCACGCCAAAGACAAGGAGAAGTCACAGTGCAGGACAGTATCCACTAAAGCCAAAGAGCCAGGAACTGATCCGGATAGAGCAAAGTTGCAGTAGCCTATGAACTCTATCCCGCAGCACGGGTGTCAGCAGGGAACTCTCAGCAATTCGCTCATCCCAGATAACAAGGTCTGAGGCCTGTGTCACCCTGTAGGAAGGTTCAGCCGAGTCTAGTGGGCATAAGGTGGTGTGAAGACTAACTCAAAGTCAATACAAGGACACAAGTGTTCTTCTTCTGCTTCTTCTTCTAAGTATTCTACCTCATCCTCCAACATGCCGGCAGAGCACAGTACTACTTGGGTTGAGACTCTCAAGACACCCTCCTCTCTGCTACTCTGTTTCTTCACACTACTCAGTCAACGCGACTATGTCCTCCATTGCACTTCTACTACAGATCAGGTTGTTGTACTGTAAAGTATTTGTTTGGAACTATTGTGGTGTGTGTGATCCAGTGCTCTATCCAGAGAGACTCATATCATTGACTCTGTATAATCTGCTGCACAGTTACAATTAGTAAACCGACTTATCTATATTTAAGAGACCCACCAACGCACCACACACCGCAGCCTTGGGACACTTCTCCTGCCTGTGGGTGGCGGGTCCAATAGTTCGGGAGGGTCACTGCACCGCTCTGGCCATCCGTGATCACCCCGTAGCAACCTGGCAGGACACTGACCACCAGGGAGAAGGGTACAACCGGCCTTCATAGATAGTCCGGGGGACGTCGCTGCTGGACGTTTTACTGATTAATTATGCTGACAAATACAAAACTAGTCCCGGCATTCAGCCCCACCTGTCCTGTGTCTGTATGTGGCTGTACTCAGCGTCCAGCAAGGGAGTAGTACGGAGTGAGAGCAGCCTCCAGTATACGGCCTAGTACACCTGGCAATTCCCCCAGTATACAGGCCTAGTACACCGGCGATTCCCCCAGTATACAGGCCTAGTACACCGGCGATTCCCCCAGTATACAGGCCTAGTACACCGGGCGATTCTTCCAGTATACCGCCTAGTACACCCGGCGATTCCTTCAGTATACAGGCCTAGTACACGCGGTGATTCCTCCAGTATACGGGCCTAGTACACCGGGCGATTCCTCCAGGATACGGACCAAGTACACCCGGCGATTCCTCCAGTATACGGCCTAGTACACTGGGCGATTCCTCCAGTATACGGCCTAGTACACTGGGCGATTCCCCCAGTATACGGGCCTAGTACATCTGGCGATTCCTCCAGTATACGGCCTAGTATATCTGGCGATTCCTCCAGTATACGGGCCTAGTACAACCGGCGATTCCTCCAGTATACGGGCCTAGTACACCCGGCGATTCATCCAGTATACGGGCCTAGTACACCCGGCGATTCCCCTAGTATACGGCCTAGTACACCCGCCGATTCATGCAGTATACGGGCCTAGTACACCCGGCGATTCATCCAGTATACGGCCTAGTACACTGGGCGATTCCCCCAGTATACGGCCTAGTACACTGGGCGATTCCTCCAGTATACGGCCTAGTACACCCGGTGATTCCTCCAGTATACGGGCCTAGTACATCCAGCGATTCATCCAGTATACGGCCTAGTACACTGGGCGATTCCCCCAGTATACGGGTCTAGTACACCGGGCGATTCCTCCAGTATACGACCTAGTACACCCGGCGATTCATCCAGTATACGGGCCTAGTACATCCAGCGATTCATCCAGTATACGGCCTAGTACACTGGGCGATTCCACCAGTATATGGGCCTAGTACATCCGGCGATTCCTCCAGTATACGGCCTAGTACACCCGGCGATTCCCCCAGTATACGGGCCTAGTCCACCGGGCGATTCCCCCAGTATACAGGCCTAGTACACCCGGCAATTCCCCCAGTATACGGGCCTAGTACACTGGCTGATTCCTCCAGTATACGGGCCTAGTTCACCGGGCGATTCCTCCAGTATACAGGCCTAATACACCCGGCGATTCCTCCAGTATACGGGCCAAGTACACCCGGCGATTCATCGAGTATATGGGCCTAGTACACTGGGCGATTCCTCCAGTATACGGGCCTAGTAAACTGGGCGATTCTCCCTAGTATACGGCCTAGTACACTGGACGATCATCCAGTATATGGGCCTAGTACACCCGGCGATTCCTCCAGTATACGGGCCTAGTACACCCAGCGATTCCTCCAGTATACGGCCTAGTACACCCGGCAATTCCCCAAGTATACGGGCCTAGTACACCCGGCAATTCCCCAAGTATACGGGCCTAGTACATCCGGCGATTTCTCCAGTATACGGCCTAGTACACCCGGCGATTCCCCCAGTATACGGGCCTAGTACACCCGGCGATTCCTCCAGTATACGGCCTAGTACACCCGGCAATTCCCCAAGTATACGGGCCTAGTACATCCAGCGATTTCTCCAGTATACGGCCTAGTACACCCGGTGATTCCCCCAGTATACGGGCCTAGTACACCGGGCGATTCCTCCAGTATACGGCCTAGTACACCCGGCGATTCATCCAGTATACGGGCCTAGTACACCGGGCGATTCCTCCAGTATACAGGCCTAGTACACCCGGCGATTCCTCCAGTATACGGGCCAAGTACACCCGGTGATTCCTCCAGTATACGGCCTAGTACACTGGACGATCATCCAGTATATGGGCCTAGTACACCCGGCGATTCCCCCAGTATACGGGCCTAGTACACCCGGCGATTCATCCAGTATACGGCCTAGTACACCCGGCGATTCCTCCAGTATACGGGCCTAGTACACCTGGCGATTCCCCCAGTATACGGGCCTAGTACACTGGCTGATTCCTCCAGTAAACAGTCCTAGTACACCCGGCGATTCCTCCAGTATACGGCCTAGTACACCCCGCGATTCATCCAGTATACGGGCCTAGTACATCGGGCGATTCCTCCAGTATACGGCCTAGTACATCCGGCGATTTCTCCAGTATACGGCCTAGTACACCCGGCAATTCCCCAAGTATACGGGCCTAGTACATCCGGTGATTTCTCCAGTATACGGCCTAGTACACCCGGCGATTTCCCCAGTATACGGGCCTAGTACATCCGGCAATTCCTCCAGTATACGGGCCTAGTACACCCGGCGATTCCTCCAGTATATGGTCTAGTACACCCGGCGATTCCCCCAGTATATGGGCCTAGTACACCGGGCGATTCCTCCAGTATACGGCCTAGTACACCCGGCAATTCCCCAAGTATACGGGCCTAGTACATCCGGTGATTTCTCCAGTATACGGCCTAGTACACCCGGCGATTTACCCAGTATACGGGCCTAGTACATCCGGCAATTCCTCCAGTATACGGGCCTAGTACACCCGGCGATTCCTCCAGTATACAGGCCTAGTACACCGGGCGATTCCTCCAGTATACGGGCCTAGTATATCTAGCGATTCCTCCAGTATACGGCCTAGTACACCCGGCAATTCCCCAAGTATACGGGCCTAGTACACCCAGCGATTCCTCCAGTATACGGCCTAGTACACCCGGCGATTCCCCCAGTATATGGGCCTAGTACACCGGGCGATTCCCCCAGTATACGGCCTAGTACACCCGGCGATTCCCCCAGTATATGGGCCTAGTACACCCAGCGATTCCTCCAGTATACGGCCTAGTACACCCGGCGATTCCCCCAGTATATGGGCCTAGTACACCGGGCGATTCTTCCAGTATACAGGCCTAGTACACCGGGCGATTCCTCCAGTATACGGGCCTAGTATATCTAGCGATTCCTCCAGTATACGGCCTAGTACACCCGGCAATTCCCCAAGTATACGGGCCTAGTACACCCAGCGATTCCTCCAGTATACGGCCTAGTACACCCGGCAATTCCCCAAGTATACGGGCCTAGTACACCCAGCGATTCCTCCAGTATACGGCCTAGTACACCCGGCGATTCCCCCAGTATATGGGCCTAGTACACCGGGCAATCATCCTGTATCGTATATTGTTCAAACCTAAGTGACAATCATGTTTGCCGGCAATGTTTGTGAAATTGTTTGTTTGTCGCTGATCGCATCTTTTACACTGACTAAAAAAAACGTTAATTGTTCACTAATCGTTGGCTGACTAGTCGCTTAGGTTACACCACATTCGTTCTTTCGCTGGGATCAGGAGGAGTAAACGGTCGTAGTAACTAATGACTATCGTCCGTGCAACATGGGGAACGATTTCCGGTCCTTGTCTTTCGGCTCACACTTACAATCATTTATTGGTAAAAATCGCTTTGTCTAGAAAGGCCGTGAGTGACGTAAAGATAGGAGGGGCCAAACCTTTACAGTAGAAACCGGGTAATACCAAATTTAAGGGGTATTCCACATCATTTTTCATACGTTGCTGCCCAGGGTGAGACTAACAATTCCTTTCATACTTGTTACTATCTTCGGTCTCCTTCCCCCAGTTCTAAGCTGCTGCTGAGCAACATATCAGAAGTTATGTTTGAGTGGGATACCCCTTTAATGTTTCAATAGTTTTTATTGAAGATTTTCAGGTTTATCTATATATACACATAACATACACAAAAAGTACAGTTACAATGCAATACTAATAACAGTGCGTATAGTACCGGGGACTCCACAAATGGGCATAGGCATATGATGGCTACGCGCCTCTGATGTTGACCAAAAGAGTCCATGACATGATAGACTGTAAAGCCTATCGGTGAGAGGCAGGGAGAACTAGATTATAATGTAATAGGAGTATGGAGTACACCGGAGTGTTAGGACGAACACTAAAGATCATCCTCTCAATAGACATACCAAACAAGTAACTAAACAGACAGGAATTAACAAACCACATCGGCAGGATCAGCCTATGAAAGCCAAAAGAGAGAATGGAGCAGGTATACGTCGGGTAGCATATAGACAGTAGTATAACTAGGCTTGTTGGTCACGATGGGAGAGTAATCCGCGCCCTGGGCATAGCACAGTAAGAGACATTGAAAGGTTTATTTCTTGCAATAGGGACTGGCATACCACTTCCCCCAAACGCTTTGAAAAGTAATTATAGTTGATCTGGATAGAGAAATTAGACGTTCCATAGTGTAACAATGTTGCACGCTATCCTCCGGGATACCCCTTTAAGGTTTCTTTAAATTGAGGCAGAAGTACTACAAAAAACAGCAGTAATTTAGGAGCCTGATTGTTTGTGTGATTGGGGTTTATGTTGTTTTTGTGCCATATTTTATTGCCCTCCGGACTGGAACATTTTGTCCGGCTTCTGTACTTCAGGTCGTAGTCAGCTAATTATAAAGCAGCAGCTAATCTGTAATACAGTCCAGCGCGTACCGATTGTTTATATACAGTCCAGCGCGTACCGATTGTGTATATACAGTCCAGCGCGTACCGATTGTTTGTATACAGTCCAGCGCGTACCGATTGTTTGTATACAGTCCAGCGCGTACCGAGTGGTTGTATACAGTCCAGCGCGTACCGATTGTTTGTATACAGTCCAGCGCGTACCGATTGTTTGTATACAGTCCAGCGCGTACCGATTGTTTGTATACAGTCCAGCGCGTACCGATTGTTTATATACAGTCCAGCGCGTACCGATTGTTTATATACAGTCCAGCGCGTACCGATTGTTTGTATACAGTCCAGCGCGTACCGATTGTTTATATACAGTCCAGCGCGTACCGATTGTTTGTATACAGTCCAGCGCGTACCGATTGTTTGTATACAGTCCAGCGCGTACCGATTGTTTATATACAGTCCAGCGCGTACCGATTGTTTATATACAGTCCAGCGCGTACCGATTGTTTATATACAGTCCAGCGCGTACCGATTGTGTATATACAGTCCAGCGCGTACCGATTGTTTGTATACAGTCCAGCGCGTACCGATTGTTTGTATACAGTCCAGCGCGTACCGATTGTTTGTATACAGTCCAGCGCGTACCGATTGTTTGTATACAGTCCAGCGCGTACCGATTGTTTATATACAGTCCAGCGCGTACCGATTGTTTGTATACAGTCCAGCGCGTACCGATTGTTTGTATACAGTCCAGCGCGTACCGATTGTTTATATACAGTCCAGCGCGTACCGATTGTTTATATACAGTCCAGCGCGTACCGATTGTTTGTATACAGTCCAGCGCGTACCGATTGTTTATATACAGTCCAGCGCGTACCGATTGTTTGTATACAGTCCAGCGCGTACCGATTGTTTGTATACAGTCCAGCGCGTACCGATTGTTTATATACAGTCCAGCGCGTACCGATTGTTTATATACAGTCCAGCGCGTACCGATTGTTTATATACAGTCCAGCGCGTACCGATTGTGTATATACAGTCCAGCGCGTACCGATTGTTTGTATACAGTCCAGCGCGTACCGATTGTTTGTATACAGTCCAGCGCGTACCGATTGTTTGTATACAGTCCAGCGCGTACCGATTGTTTGTATACAGTCCAGCGCGTACCGATTGTTTGTATACAGTCCAGCGCGTACCGATTGTTTGTATACAGTCCAGCGCGTACCGATTGTGTATATACAGTCCAGCGCGTACCGATTGTTTGTATACAGTCCAGCGCGTACCGATTGTTTATATACAGTCCAGCGCGTACCGATTGTGTATATACAGTCCAGCGCGTACCGATTGTTTGTATACAGTCCAGCGCGTACCGATTGTTTGTATACAGTCCAGCGCGTACTGATTGTTTGTATACAGTCCAGCGCGTACCGATTGTTTGTATACAGTCCAGCGCGTACCGATTGTTTATATACAGTCCAGCGCGTAACGATTGTTTGTATACAGTCCAGCGCGTAACGATTGTTTGTATACAGTCCAGCGCGTAACGATTGTTTGTATACAGTCCAGCGCGTACCGATTGTTTATATACATATACAGTCCAGCGCGTACCGATTGTTTATATACAGTCCAGCGCGTAACGATTGTTTGTATACAGTCCAGCGCGTACCGATTGTTTGTATACAGTCCAGCGCGTAACGTTTGTTTGTATACAGTCCAGCCCGTACCGATTGTTTATATACAGTCCAGCGCGTACCGATTGTTTATATACAGTCCAGCGCGTACCGATTGTTTGTATACAGTCCAGCGCGTACCGATTGTTTATATACAGTCCAGCGCGTACCGATTGTTTGTATACAGTCCAGCGCGTACCGATTGTTTATATACAGTCCAGCGCGTACCGATTGTGTATATACAGTCCAGCGTGTACCGATTGTTTGTATACAGTCCAGCGCGTACCGATTGTTTATATACAGTCCAGCGCGTACCGATTGTTTATATACAGTCCAGCGCGTACCGATTGCTTGTATACAGTCCAGCGCGTACCGATTGCTTGTATACAGTCCAGCGCGTACCGATTGTTTGTATACAGTCCAGCGCGCACCGATTGTTTGTATACAGTCCAGCGCGCACCGATTGTTTGTATACAGTCCAGCGCGTACCGATTGTTTGTATACAGTCCAGCGCGTACCGATTGTTTGTATACAGTCCAGCGCGCACCGATTGTTTGTATACAGTCCAGCGCGTACCGATTGTTTGTATACAGTCCAGCGCGTACCGATTGTGTATATACAGTCCAGCGCGTACCGATTGTTTGTATACAGTCCAGCGCGTACCGATTGTGTATATACAGTCCAGCGCGTACCGATTGTGTATATACAGTCCAGCGCGTACCGATTGTGTATATACAGTCCAGCGCGTACCGATTGTTTATATACAGTCCAGCGCGTAACGATTGTTTATATACAGTCCAGCGCGTACCGATTGTTTGTATACAGTCCAGCGCGTACCGATTGTTTATATACAGTCCAGCGCGTACCGATTGTGTATATACAGTCCAGCGCGTACCGATTGTGTATATACAGTCCAGCGCGTAACGATTGTTTGTATACAGTCCAGCGCGTACCGATTGTTTATATACAGTCCAGCGCGTACCGATTGTTTATATACAGTCCAGCGCGTACCGATTGTTTATATACAGTCCAGCGCGTACCGATTGTTTGTATACAGTCCAGCGCGTAACGATTGTTTATATACAGTCCAGCGCGTAACGATAGTTTATATACAGTCGGGACTGTATATATACAGTCCAGCGCGTACCGATTGTTTATATACAGTCCAGCGCGTACCGATTGTTTATATACAGTCCAGCGCGTACCGATTGTTTATATACAGTCCAGCGCGTACCGATTGTTTATATACAGTCCAGCGCGTACCGATTGTTTATATACAGTCCAGCGTTACATAAGGCTGCCCATCCTGACTCCCTGTGCATTAGAGATAATGGCAGAACGTATACTTACCTCACCCACTGACTCCCTGTGCATTAGAGATAATGACAGAGATGACATCCTGGCGCACACATACTACCCGCTGAGGTCTGTGCTCGGCGAGTGAGATGTCATCCGAAGCTGCCAGAACAGGATGGCAGCCAGGACCAGAAGATCTGACAGCAGGAGCAGCAGTGGAGCAAGGGAGGTAAGTATGCACGCCCCCCCACCAATTCAATTAGGGGAGTGGGCCCCGCATCAGCAAAAAGTGGCAAAAACATTCCCATTTGTGTTTAGTTTAAATTGTACAGACGGTAAGAACAAACAGCACGTCAGCTTTACCATAAGTGCCCTGCATTAGGATTACCCCCCCCCACACCACCACAGCAAAAAAGTATAAAATAGCAGGTTTGTTTGTTTTTGCCCCACAAATATGCCTGAAAACATGTAAAAAGTTATGTATCATGACAGGTGCTCTTTATTCAGTTATTGTAGACTTACCAACCACATCAGCTGGAAGGTTGGTCCAAGCATCTACTACTCTTTCAGTAAAGTGATCTGTTTCTTATGTTATGTTTTTTAATAGTTTCCATCATGTCCTCCCTCTCCCTTCTTCCTCCTGTAACATATATAAAGGTTTCCATCATGTCTTCCCTTTCCCTTCTTCCCCCTGTAACATATATAAAGGCTTCCATCATGTCCCCCCTTTCCCTTCTTCCTCCTGTAACATATATAAAAGTTTCCATTATGTCCCCCCTTTCCCTTCTTCCCCCTGTAACATATATAAAGGTTTCCATCATGTCCCCCCTTTCCCTTCTTCCTCCTGTAACATATATAAAGGTTTCCATCATGTCCCCCCTTTCCCTTCTTCCTCCTGTAACATATATAAAGGTTTCCATCATGTCCTCCCTTTCCCTTCTTCCTCCTGTAACATATATAAAGGTTTCCATCATGTCGCCCCTTTCCCTTCTTCCTCCTGTAACATATATAAAGGTTTCCATCATGTCCCTCCTTTCCCTTCTTCCTCCTGTAACATATATAAAGGTTTCCATCATGTCTCCTCTTTCCCTTCTTCCTCCTGTAACATATATAACGGTTTCCATCATGTCCTCCCTTTCCCTTCTTCCCCCTGTAACATATATAAAGGTTTCCATCATGTCCTGCCTCTCCCTTCTTCCTCCTGTAACATATATAAAGGTTTCCATCATGTCGCCCCTTTCCCTTCTTCCTCCTGTAACATATATAAAGGTTTCCATCATGTCCCCCCTTTCCCTTCTTCCCCCTGTAACATATATAAAGGTTTCCATCATGTCCTCCCTCTCCCTTCTTCCTCCTGTAACATATAAAGGTTTCCATCATGTCCCCCCTTTCCCTTCTTCCCCCTGTAACATATATAAAGGTTTCCATCATGTCCCCCCTTTCCCTTCTTCCCCCTGTAACATATATAAAGGTTTCCATCATGTCCTCCTTTCCCTTCTTCCTCCTGTAACATATATAAAGGTTTCCATCATGTCCTCCCTTTCCCTTCTTCCTCCTGTAACATATATAAAGGTTTCCATCATGTCCCTCCTTTCCCTTCTTCCTCCTATAACATATATAAAGGTTTCCATCATGTCCTCCCTTTCCCTTCTTCCTCCTGTAACATATATAAAGGTTTCCATCATGTCCTCCCTTTCCCTTCTTCCTCCTGTATCATATATAAAGGTTTCCATCATGTCCTCCCTCTCCCTTCTTCCTCCTGTAACATATATAAAGGTTTCCATCATGTCGCCCCTTTCCCTTCTTCCTCCTGTAACATATATAAAGGTTTCCATCATGTCCCCCCTTTCCCTTCTTCCCCCTGTAACATATATAAAGGTTTCCATCATGTCCTCCCTCTCCCTTCTTCCTCCTGTAACATATAAAGGTTTCCATCATGTCCCCCCTTTCCCTTCTTCCCCCTGTAACATATATAAAGGTTTCCATCATGTCCCCCCTTTCCCTTCTTCCCCCTGTAACATATATAAAGGTTTCCATCATGTCCTCCTTTCCCTTCTTCCTCCTATAACATATATAAAGGTTTCCATGATGTCCTCCCTTTCCCTTCTTCCTCCTGTAACATATATAAAGGTTTCCATCATGTCCTCCCTTTCCCTTCTTCCTCCTGTAACATATATAAAGGTTTCCATCATGTCCCTCCTTTCCCTTCTTCCTCCTATAACATATATAAAGGTTTCCATCATGTCCTCCCTTTCCCTTCTTCCTCCTGTAACATATATAAAGGTTTCCATCATGTCCTCCCTTTCCCTTCTTCCTCCTATAACATATATAAAGGTTTCCATCATGCCCCTACTTTCCCTTCTTCCTCCTGTAACATATATAAAGGTTTCCATCATGTCCCCCCTTTCCCTTCTTCCCCCTGTAACATATATAAAGGTTTCCATCATGTCCTCCTTTCCCTTCTTCCTCCTATAACATATATAAAGGTTTCCATCATGTCCTCCCTTTCCCTTCTTCCTCCTGTAACATATATAAAGGTTTCCATCATGTCCTCCCTTTCCCTTCTTCCTCCTATAACATATATAAAGGTTTCCATCATGCCCCTACTTTCCCTTCTTCCTCCTGTAACATATATAAAGGTTTCCATCATGTCCCTCCTTTTCCTTCTTCCTCCTGTAACATATATAAAGGTTTCCATCATGTATCTCCTTTCCCTTCTTCCTCCTGTAACATATATAAAGGTTTCCATCATGTATCTCCTTTCCCTTCTTCCTCCTGTAACATATATAAAGGTTTCCATCATGTCTCCCCTTTCTCTTCTTCCTCCTATAATTTTTGTAGCCGTCTTTGTTATCAATATCTTTCTGTAGGTGAGGTCTGGACACAGTATTCCTGATGTGATGTCACTAGAGCTGTATACATCGGGATCACAATTTCCCTCTTCCTATTGGTTATACCTCTAGCTATACAGCCCAGCATACCATTATATATATATACAGCCCAGCATACCATTATATATATAAGCCCAGCATACCGATATATATATATATACAATTATTTATATATATATATATATATATATATATATATATATATAAATATATATATATATATATATATATACACGCAGCCCAGGATACAATTATATATTTATATGTACAGTAGTGATGAGCGAATACTGTTGGATCCAATAGATCGATCGAATAGTGAGATATTCGATAAATATTCGATATGCGTTCAAATCCCCCAACTTCCGGTTTTACCCTCCAAATGGTCGAATAGATGTTTTTCACTAATCGAATACTTGTTCCCATAGACTTTAATGGGATCGAATATTCGCGAGATATTCATATGAATATTGAATATTCGAATATCTCACTATTTGCTCATCACTAATGTACAGCCCAGCCACCGCCTGGTTGCTCTGGTGACTTATTGTGAAGATGACAGAAATCACTGCCCCTAAATCCTTCTCTTCTGAAGTCTTTTCCAGCACACGACTGCTGATCTGATACAGAGGATTCCTCCTCCCCATGTTACATTTGGAAACATTGAGCTGCATTTTCCATTATTTGGGGCACTTATCTAGCAGATATTTTCCATGTTACTGACTCCTCCAGGAATATTTGCCCTATTGCTCGTTTGTGTCATCAGCAGCAGACACCCCTTACCCCTTAACCCATACCCCATACCCCATACCATCCCGGCATTAAAGAAGAACAGGTGAAAGCAACAAGAGATCAGGTAAGCGGTGGCGGCGGCTTCCCCCATACCAGGACAGCCGCTCTCTATGCTGCCCCTCTCTCTTCTATATCGTATTCTTACCACTACTACTATTGTGAGGTGTTTGTTACAGTTGCACTTTTAGTCGGTGGACGTTACTCACATTATTGCTAGCAGATGTTCCTCTGAGACATCTACACTAATCTACAGATTACACCTCACGTCCACCACAAACCTACCAGAAGCGGCGTCAGCAGGGCCGGCTCTGACGTCATAAGGACCAGTCACAGGGATCTGAGGTTACCCAGGACTTCAGTGTATACCTACACAGGAAATATTACCCATCAGGCACTGCAACAGCAAACAATGCAGCCGTAATACACAGTGATAATGTAACCACATAGAGGCAGATGAGGAGGACTACCAGGGCAATGAGGAGGAGGACTACCAGGGCAATGAGGAGGAGGACTACCAGGGCAATGAGGTGGACTACCAGGGCAATGAGGAGGAGGACTACCAGGGCAATGAGGAGGAGGACTACCAGGGCAATGAGGAGGAATACCAGGGCAATGAGGAGGAGGACTACCAGGGCAATGAGGTGGACTACCAGGGCAATGAGGAGGAGGACTACCAGGGCAATGAGGAGGAGGACTACCAGGGCAATGAGGAGGAGGACTACCAGGGCAATGAGGAGGAGGACTACCAGGGCAATGAGGAGGAGGACTACCAGGGCAATGAGGAGGAGGACTACCAGGGCAATGAGGAGGAGGACTACCAGGGCAATGAGGAGGAGGACTACCAGGGCAATGAGGAGGAGGACTACCAGGGCAATGAGGAGGAGGACTACCAGGGCAATGAGGAGGAGGACTACCAGGGCAATGAGGAGGAGGACTACCAGGGCAATGAGGAGGAATACCAGGGCAATGAGGAGGAGGACTACCAGGGCAATGAGGAGGAGGACTACCAGGGCAATGAGGAGGAGGACTACCAGGGCAATGAGGAGGAATACCAGGGCAATGAGGAGGAGGACTACCAGGGCAATGAGGAGGAGGACTACCAGGGCAATGAGGAGGAGGACTACCAGGGCAATGAGGAGGAGGACTACCAGGGCAATGAGGAGGAGGACTACCAGGGCAATGAGGAGGAGGACTACCAGGGCAATGAGGAGGAGGACTACCAGGGCAATGAGGAGGAGGACTACCAGGGCAATGAGGAGGAGGACTACCAGGGCAATGAGGAGGAGGACTACCAGGGCAATGAGGAGGAGGACTACCAGGGCAATGAGGAGGAGGACTACCAGGGCAATGAGGAGGAATACCAGGGCAATGAGGAGGAGGACTACCAGGGCAATGAGGAGGAGGACTACCAGGGCAATGAGGAGGACTACCAGGGCAATGAGGAGGAGGACTACCAGGGCAATGAGGAGGAGGACTACCAGGGCAATGAGGAGGAGGACTACAAGGGCAATGAGGAGGAATACCAGGGCAATGAGGAGGAGGACTACCAGGGCAATGAGGAGGAATACCAGGGCAATGAGGAGGACTACCAGGGCAATGAGGAGGAGGACTACCAGGGCAATGAGGAGGAGGACTACCAGGGCAATGAGGAGGAGGACTACCAGGGCAATGAGGAGGAGGACTACCAGGGCAATGAGGAGGAATACCAGGGCAATGAGGAGGAGGACTACCAGGGCAATGAGGAGGAATACCAGGGCAATGAGGAGGACTACCAGGGCAATGAGGAGGACTACCAGGGCAATGAGATGGACTACCAGAGCAATGAGGAGGACTACCAGGGCAATGATGAGGACTACCAGGGCAATGAGGAGGAGGACTACCAGGGCAATGATGAGGAGGACTACCAGGGCAATGATGATGACTACCAGGGCAATGAGGAGGAGGACTACCAGGGCAATGATGATGACTACCAGGGCAATGAGGAGGAGGACTACCAGGGCAATGATGATGACTACCAGGGCAACGAGGAGGACTACCAGGGCAATGATAATGACTACCAGGGCAACGAGGAGGACTACCAGGGCAATGATGTGCACTGATGTAGTCACACTTATTCTAGAAACACGCTTATTAAAGGCGAATCCAGGACTGTAGGTGAAGATGCAAGTAAAGGGTGTATTAAACGGCATGATATTGGGGGGAGGGGAGCACAGACCTGTCAGATCAGCGATTACTTTCCCCTTGTTCCCCGCTCGCTGCCTGTGCTATCACATTGCAGACAGTAAGCGTGGAGCAGTGGGAGGGGCTGCGGGGAGCAGCGGGAAAAGGGACAAGGGGAGCAGTGGGAGGTGACACGGAGCTGTGGGAGGGGACACTGACAGTAGCAGAAGGGGGCACGGGGAGTAGCGGGAGGGGTACGGGGAGCAGCAGGAGGGGACACTGGGAGCTGTGGGAGGGTACGCTGGGATCTGTGGGAGGGGGCACGGGGAGCAGCAGGAGGGGTCCGGGAAATAGCAGGAGAAGGCAGAGGGAGCAGTGGCAGGGGCTGCGGGGGAGGGGTACAGGCAGGGCCGGCCTTAGGGTAAATGGCGCCCTGTGCAAAACCTTTTTTCGGCGCCCCCCCCCCTTAATGTAACATAAAGCTCCTTCAGCCTCCTTCCCCCCCCCCCCCCCCCCCCCGCCATTCACACATCTACCACCCCCAGCACCCCCAAACAACTAACATAACGGTAACGATAATTATGACACGCCCCTTTTAACAAGCCACACCCTTTTTGCAAGCCACATCCACTTAGCCATGCCAAAAAGGAACTTACTGAGCATCAACACAAGGCCGTGCTATTTAGTCTATAGCCATTATTATTATTTGTTATTATTAGGGGGTCTCAGCAGAAACCTGGATGAATATATACACAGGTATACAGCTATGCTCACACTACAGGAGTGTATATACAGGTATACATCCACTACAGGACATGTATATACAGGTATACAGCCACTACAGGACATGTATATACAGGTATACAGCCACTACAGGACATGTATATAAAGGTATACAGCCACTACAGGACGTGATACAGTTATGCAGTACATAGCTGTATACCTCTACATACAAGTCCTGTAGTGTGTACATAGCTGTATACGTATATGTACACATCCTGTATTGTACAAACTACAAGACGAGTATTTACATGTATACACCCATGTACACACTACAGCTGTAGGAGCAGTGCAGACTAGGAAAGCTGGGTGACTACCTCTGTAGGAGCAGTGCAGACTAGGAAAGCTGGGTGACTACCTCTGTAGGAGCAGTGCAGACTAGGAAAGCTGGGTGACTACCTCTGTAAGAGCAGTGCAGACTAGGAAAGCTGGGTGACTACCTCTGTAAGAGCAGTGCAGACTAGGAAAGCTGGGTGACTACCTCTGTAGGAGCAGTGCAGACTAGGAAAGCTGGGTGACTACCTCTGTAGGAGCAGTGCAGACTAGGAAAGCTGGGTGACTACCTCTGTAAGAGCAGTGCAGACTAGGAAAGCTGGGTGACTACCTCTGTAGGAGCAGTGCAGACTAGGAAAGCTGGGTGACTACCTCTGTAGGAGCAGTGCAGACTAGGAAAGCTGGGTGACTACCTCTGTAGGAGCAGTGCAGACTAGGAAAGCTGGGTGACTACCTCTGTAGGAGCAGTGCAGACTAGGAAAGCTGGGTGACTACCTCTGTAGGAGCAGTGCAGACTAGGAAAGCTGGGTGACTACCTCTGTAGGAGCGGTGCAGACTAGGAAAGCTGGGTGACTACCTCTGTAGGAGCGGTGCAGACTAGGAAAGCTGGGTGACTACCTCTGTAGGAGCAGTGCAGACTAGGAAAGCTGGGTGACTACCTCTGTAGGAGCAGTGCAGACTAGGAAAGCTGGGTGACAACCCCTGTAGGAGCAGTGCAGACTAGGAAAGCTGGGTGACTACCTCTGTAGGAGCAGTGCAGACTAGGAAAGCTGGGTGACTACCTCTGTAAGAGCGGTGCAGACTAGGAAAGCTGGGTGACTACCTCTGTAGGAGCAGTGCAGACTAGGAAAGCTGGGTGACTACCTCTGTAGGAGCAGTGCAGACTAGGAAAGCTGGGTGACTACCTCTAAGAGCAGTGCAGACTAGGAAAGCTGGGTGACTACCTCTGTAGGAGCAGTGCAGACTAGGAAAGCTGGGTGACTACCTCTGTAGGAGCAGTGCAGACTAGGAAAGCTGAGTGACTACCTCTAAGAGCAGTGCAGACTAGGAAAGCTGGGTGACTACCTCTGTAGGAGCAGTGCAGACTAGGAAAGCTGGGTGACTACCTCTGTAGGAGCAGTGCAGACTAGGAAAGCTGGGTGACTACCTCTGTAGGAGCAGAGCAGACTAGGAAAGCTGGGTGACTACCTCTGTAGGAACAGTGCAGACTAGGAAAGCTGGGTGACTACCTCTGTAGGAGCAGTGCAGACTAGGAAAGCTGGGTGACTACCTCTGTAGGAGCAGTGCAGACTAGGAAAGCTGGGTGACTACCTCTGTAGGAGCAGTGCAGACTAGGAAAGCTGGGTGACTACCTCTGTAGGAGCAGTGCAGACTAGGAAAGCTGTGTGACTACCTCTGTAGGAGCAGTGCAGACTAGGAAAGCTGGGTGACTACCCCTGTAGGAGCAGTGCAGACTAGGAAAGCTGGGTGACTACCTCTGTAGGAGCAGTGCAGACTAGGAAAGCTGGGTGACTACCTCTGTAAGAGCAGTGCAGACTAGGAAAGCTGGGTGACTACCTCTGTAGGAGCAGAGCAGACTAGGAAAGCTGGGTGACTACCTCTGTAGGAGCAGTGCAGACTAGGAAAGCTGGGTGACTACCTCTGTAGGAGCAGTGCAGACTAGGAAAGCTGGGTGACTACCTCTGTAGGAGCAGTGCAGACTAGGAAAGCTGGGTGACAACCTCTGTAGGAGCAGTGCAGACTAGGAAAGCTGGGTGACTACCTCTGTAAGAGCAGTGCAGACTAGGAAAGCTGGGTGACTACCTCTGTAGGAGCAGTGCAGACTAGGAAAGCTGGGTGACTACCTCTGTAGGAGCAGTATATAGTAGGAAAGCTGGGTGACAACCCCTGTAGGAGCAGTGCAGACTAGGAAAGCTGGGTGACAACCTCTGTAGGAGCAGTGCAGACTAGGAAAGCTGTGTGACTACCTCTGTAGGAGCAGTGCAGACTAGGAAAGCTGGGTGACTACCTCTGTAAGAGCAGTGCAGACTAGGAAAGCTGGGTGACTACCTCTGTAGGAGCAGTGCAGACTAGGAAAGCTGGGTGACTACCTCTGTAGGAGCAGTGCAGACTAGGAAAGCTGGGTGACTACCTCTGTAGGAGCAGTGCAGACTAGGAAAGCTGGGTGACTACCTCTGTAGGAGCAGTGCAGACTAGGAAAGCTGGGTGACAACCCCTGTAGGAGCAGTGCAGACTAGGAAAGCTGGGTGACTACCTCTGTAGGAGCAGTGCAGACTAGGAAAGCTGGGTGACTACCTCTAAGAGCAGTGCAGACTAGGAAAGCTGGGTGATTACCTCTGTAAGAGCAGTGCAGACTAGGAAAGCTGGGTGACTACCTCTGTAGGAGCAGTGCAGACTAGGAAAGCTGGGTGACTACCTCTGTAGGAGCAGTGCAGACTAGGAAAGCTGGGTGACTACCTCTGTAGGAGCAGTGCAGACTAGGAAAGCTGGGTGACTACCTCTGTAGGGGCAGTGCAGACTAGGAAAGCTGAGTGACTACCTCTGTAGGGGCAGTGCAGACTAAGAAAGCTGGGTGACTACCTCTGTAGGAGCAGTGCAGACTAGGAAAGCTGGGTGACTACCTCTGTAGGAGCAGTGCAGACTAGGAAAGCTGGGTGACTACCTCTGTAGGAGCAGTGCAGACTAGGAAAGCTGGGTGACTACCTCTGTAGGAGCAGTGCAGACTAGGAAAGCTGGGTGACTACCTCTGTAGGAGCAGTGCAGACTAGGAAAGCTGGGTGACTACCTCTGTAGGAGCAGTGCAGACTAGGAAAGCTGGGTGACTACCTCTGTAGGAGCAGTGCAGACTAGGAAAGCTGGGTGACTACCTCTGTAGGAGCAGTGCAGACTAGGAAAGCTGGGTGACTACCTCTGTAGGAGCGGTGCAGACTAGGAAAGCTGGGTGACTACCTCTGTAGGAGCGGTGCAGACTAGGAAAGCTGGGTGACTACCTCTGTAGGAGCAGTGCAGACTAAGAAAGCTGGGTGACAACCCCTGTAGGAGCAGTGCAGACTAGGAAAGCTGGGTGACTACCTCTGTAGGAGCAGTGCAGACTAGGAAAGCTGGGTGACTACCTCTGTAAGAGCGGTGCAGACTAGGAAAGCTGGGTGACTACCTCTGTAGGAGCAGTGCAGACTAGGAAAGCTGGGTGACTACCTCTGTAGGAGCAGTGCAGACTAGGAAAGCTGAGTGACTACCTCTAAGAGCAGTGCAGACTAGGAAAGCTGGGTGACTACCTCTGTAGGAGCAGTGCAGACTAGGAAAGCTGGGTGACTACCCCTGTAGGAGCAGTGCAGACTAGGAAAGCTGGGTGACTACCTCTGTAGGAGCAGTGCAGACTAGGAAAGCTGGGTGACTACCTCTGTAGGAGCAGTGCAGACTAGGAAAGCTGAGTGACTACCTCTGTAGGAGCAGTGCAGACTAGGAAAGCTGGGTGACTACCTCTGTAGGAGCAGTGCAGACTAGGAAAGCTGGGTGACTACCTCTGTAGGAGCAGTGCAGACTAGGAAAGCTGGGTGACTACCTCTGTAGGAGCAGTGCAGACTAGGAAAGCTGGGTGACTACCTCTGTAGGAGCAGTGCAGACTAGGAAAGCTGTGTGACTACCTCTGTAGGAGCAGTGCAGACTAGGAAAGCTGGGTGACTACCACTGTAGGAGCAGTGCAGACTAGGAAAGCTGGGTGACTACCTCTGTAGGAGCAGTGCAGACTAGGAAAGCTGGGTGACTACCTCTGTAAGAGCAGTGCAGACTAGGAAAGCTGGGTGACTACCTCTGTAGGAGCAGAGCAGACTAGGAAAGCTGGGTGACTACCTCTGTAGGAGCAGTGCAGACTAGGAAAGCTGGGTGACTACCTCTGTAGGAGCAGTGCAGACTAGGAAAGCTGGGTGACTACCTCTGTAGGAGCAGTGCAGACTAGGAAAGCTGGGTGACAACCTCTGTAGGAGCAGTGCAGACTAGGAAAGCTGGGTGACTACCTCTGTAAGAGCAGTGCAGACTAGGAAAGCTGGGTGACTACCTCTGTAGGAGCAGTGCAGACTAGGAAAGCTGGGTGACTACCTCTGTAGGAGCAGTATATAGTAGGAAAGCTGGGTGACTACCTCTGTAGGAGCAGTGCAGACTAGGAAAGCTGGGTGACAACCCCTGTAGGAGCAGTGCAGACTAGGAAAGCTGGGTGACTACCTCTGTAGGAGCAGTGCAGACTAGGAAAGCTGGGTGACTACCTCTAAGAGCAGTGCAGACTAGGAAAGCTGGGTGACTACCTCTGTAGGAGCAGTGCAGACTAGGAAAGCTGGGTGACTACCTCTGGAGGAGCAGTGCAGACTAGGAAAGCTGGGTGACTACCTCTGTAGGAGCAGTGCAGACTAGGAAAGCTGGGTGACTACCTCTATAGGAGCTGTGTATACTAGGAAAGCTGGGTGACTACCTCTGTAGGAGCAGTGCAGACTAGGAAAGCTGGGTGATTACCTCTGTAAGAGCAGTGCAGACTAGGAAAGCTGGGTGACTACCTCTGTAGGAGCAGTGCAGACTAGGAAAGCTGGGTGACTACCTCTGTAGGAGCAGTGCAGACTAGGAAAGCTGGGTGACTACCTCTGTAGGAGCAGTGCAGACTAGGAAAGCTGGGTGACTACCTCTGTAGGGGCAGTGCAGACTAGGAAAGCTGAGTGACTACCTCTGTAGGAGCAGTGCAGACTAGGAAATCTGGGTGACTACCTCTGTAGGAGCAGTGCAGACTAAGAAAGCTGGGTGACTACCCCTGTAGGAGCAGTGCAGACTAGGAAAGCTGGGTGACTACCTCTGTAGGAGCAGTGCAGACTAGGAAAGCTGGGTGACTACCTCTGTAGGAGCAGTGCAGACTAGGAAAGCTGGGTGACAACCCCTGTAGGAGCAGTGCAGACTAGGAAAGCTGGGTGACTACCTCTGTAGGAGCAGTGCAGACTAGGAAAGCTGAGTGATTACCTCTGTAGGAGCAGTGCAGACTAGGAAAGCTGGGTGACTACCTCTGTAGGAGCGGTGCAGACTAGGAAAGCTGGGTGACTACCTCTGTAGGAGCGGTGCAGACTAGGAAAGCTGGGTGACTACCTCTGTAGGAGCAGTGCAGACTAGGAAAGCTGGGTGACTACCTCTGTAGGAGCAGTGCAGACTAGGAAAGCTGGGTGACTACCCCTGTAGGAGCAGTGCAGACTAGGAAAGCTGGGTGACTACCTCTGTAGGAGCAGTGCAGACTAGGAAAGCTGGGTGACTACCTCTGTAGGAGCAGTGCAGACTAGGAAAGCTGGGTGACTACCTCTGTAGGAGCAGTGCAGACTAGGAAAGCTGGGTGACTACCTCTATAGGAGCTGTGTATACTAGGAAAGCTGGGTGACTACCTCTGTAGGAGCAGTGCAGACTAGGAAAGCTGGGTGACTACCTCTGTAGGAGCAGTGCAGACTAGGAAAGCTGGGTGACTACCTCTGTAGGAGCAGTGCAGACTAGGAAAGCTGGGTGACAACCCCTGTAGGAGCAGTGCAGACTAGGAAAGCTGGGTGACTACCTCTGTAGGAGCAGTGCAGACTAGGAAAGCTGAGTGATTACCTCTGTAGGAGCAGTGCAGACTAGGAAAGCTGGGTGACTACCTCTGTAGGAGCGGTGCAGACTAGGAAAGCTGGGTGACTACCTCTGTAGGAGCGGTGCAGACTAGGAAAGCTGGGTGACTACCTCTGTAGGAGCGGTGCAGACTAGGAAAGCTGGGTGACTACCTCTGTAGGAGCGGTGCAGACTAGGAAAGCTGGGTGACTACCTCTGTAGGAGCGGTGCAGACTAGGAAAGCTGGGTGACTACCTCTGTAGGAGCGGTGCAGACTAGGAAAGCTGGGTGACTACCTCTGTAGGAGCGGTGCAGACTAGGAAAGCTGGGTGACTACCTCTGTAAGAGCGGTGCAGACTAGGAAAGCTGGGTGACTACCTCTGTAGGAGCGGTGCAGACTAGGAAAGCTGGGTGACTACCTCTGTAGGAGCAGTGCAGACTAGGAAAGCTGAGTGACTACCTCTGTAGGGGCAGTGCAGACTAGGAAAGCTGGGTGACTACCTCTGTAGGAGCAGTGCAGACTAGGAAAGCTGGGTGACTACCTCTGTAGGAGCAGTGCAGACTAGGAAAGCTGGGTGACTACCTCTGTAGGGGCAGTGCAGACTAGGAAAGCTGGGTGACTACCTCTGTAGGAGCAGTGCAGACTAGGAAAGCTGGGTGACTACCTCTGTAGGAGCAGTGCAGACTAGGAAAGCTGGGTGACTACCTCTGTAGGAGCAGTGCAGACTAGGAAAGCTGGGTGACAACCTCTGTAGGAGCAGTGCAGACTAGGAAAGCTGGGTGACTTCCCCTGTAGGAGCAGTGCAGACTAGGAAAGCTGGGTGACTACCTCTGTAGGAGCAGAGCAGACTAGGAAAGCTGCGTGCTTACCTCTGTAGGAGCGGTGCAGACTAGGAAAGCTGGGTGACTACCTCTGTAGGAGCGGTGCAGACTAGGAAAGCTGGGTGACTACCTCTGTAGGAGCAGTGCAGACTAGGAAAGCTGGGTGACTACCTCTGTAGGAGCAGTGCAGACTAGGAAAGCTGGGTGACTACCTCTGTAGGAGCGGTGCAGACTAGGAAAGCTGGGTGACTACCTCTGTAGGAGCAGTGCAGACTAGGAAAGCTGAGTGACTACCTCTGTAGGAGCAGTGCAGACTAGGAAAGCTGGGTGACTACCTCTGTAGGAGCAGTGCAGACTAGGAAAGCTGGGTGACTACCTCTGTAGGAGCAGTGCAGACTAGGAAAGCTGGGTGACTACCTCTGTAGGAGCAGTGCAGACTAGGAAAGCTGGGTGACTACCTCTGTAGGAGCAGTGCAGACTAGGAAAGCTGGGTGACAACCCCTGTAGGAGCAGTGCAGACTAGGAAAGCTGGGTGACTACCTCTGTAGGAGCAGTGCAGACTAGGAAAGCTGGGTGACTACCTCTGTAGGAGCAGTGCAGACTAGGAAAGCTGAGTGACTACCTCTGTAGGAGCAGTGCAGACTAGGAAAGCTGGGTGACTACCTCTGTAGGAGCAGTGCAGACTAGGAAAGCTGAGTGACTACCTCTGTAAGAGCAGAGCAGACTAGGAAAGCTGGGTGACTACCTCTGTAGGAGCAGTGCAGACTAGGAAAGCTGAGTGACTACCTCTGTAAGAGCAGAGCAGTGCAGCTGGTACAGCGGTTTCATTTAATATATCAGCTCATCTATCCCAGTGTGTGTGTGTGTGTGTGTGTATATATATATATATAAATACTGTATATATATATATATATATATATATATATATATATATATATAAATCCAAAAAGTCCGCAGCACTCGTAGATGCATGAAAAAAACTCAGTGGTTTATTAAATCACAAGTCCATGTGAACAAATAAGTGAGTAACAGGTGCGGCAAAAACACGTAAATGCCGCACCTGTTACTCACTTATTTGTTCACATGGAGTTGTGATTTAATAAACCACTGAGTTTTTTTCATGCATCTACGAGTGCTGCGGACTTTTTGGATTTATATTGACTGAGGCTCGTGGCAGGAGCAATCTGCAGGCACCAACCTACTTAGGAGTAGTGCTGCTTCATGAATTATTCTTGTTATATATATATATAGATAGATAGATAGAGAGAGAGAGTCGCTCATCTCAACAAAGCTAAGTGCTTGGCTTGCTCAGCACTCTGCTCATCAAGCCGTTTGCCTGTCAGCCCTGCTCTGCTCCCGGCCACCCCTCCCAGGAAAAGCTGGATCCAATCCTGGGAAAATTCTCTTAGTTTTTCAGGATTGGATCCAGCTTTTCCCTGGCACCCAGGGTGAAGCAACGGGGAGCGGAGCAGCGCTGAATTGGCTTGATGAACAGAGCGCTGTGCCAGCAATTCGCTCATCTCTAATAAATATATACACACAGTATATACACATACATACAGTATATACATGATGTGTGTAGAGGCCAGGCTTGTATATAAGGCCCCAGGCCTCCCCATCCCCCTGTTGCTGGGCCTCTCCCCTCCATCCAGCCAGGCACAGCTCTGCTCCTCTATGAGAGGAAGCTCACATCACACAAATCATGGCCGCCCTCATCAAAGTGATGTCCACACACACATCATACATAACACTGTCCCCAGCATCCTCCTCAGGGGGTAAGGGGAGCACTGCTGCATCACATTCAGGAGGCTGGGAAAGCTGGGTGACAGGTAATGATCAGCCAATATCCTCCTATATACACTCTGCCTGGTTGTTTAGTAAGAAAGGAACAACAGAATGGCCGTACAGCACACTAGGAAAGCTGGGTGACCGTCAGGCGTGGTCAGCAGACCCAAGAGAAAACATAGTATAGTAATTACTAGCAATGGATGGATATTTCCTTCTCATATCTCAGCATTCCTGCAGCAGCCTGTATCTCAGCTTCCTCATGCTGCAGCAGCCTGTATCTCAGCCTCCTCATGCCTGCAGCAGCCTGTATCTCAGCCTCCTCATGCCTGCAGCAGCCTGTATCTCAGCCTCCTCATGCCTGCAGCAGCCTGTATCTCAGCATTCCTGCAGCAGCCTGTATCTCAGCCTCCTCATTCCTGCAGCAGCCTGTATCTCAGCATTCCTGCAGCAGCCTGTATCTCAGCTTCCTCAGGCCTGCAGCAGCCTGTATCTCAGCTTCCTCATGCCTGCAGCAGCCTGTATCTCAGCCTCCTCATGCCTGCAGCAGCCTGTATCTCAGCTTCCTCAGGCCTGCAGCAGCCTGTATCTCAGCTTCCTCAGGCCTGCAGCAGCCTGTATCTCAGCTTCCTCATGCCTGCAGCAGCCTGTATCTCAGCTTCCTCATGCAGCAGCCTGTATCTCAGCTTCCTCATGCCTGCAGCAGCCTGTATCTCAGCTTCCTCATGCCTGCAGCAGCCTGTATCTCAGCTTCCTCATTCCTGCAGCAGCCTGTATCTCAGCTTCCTCATGCAGCAGCCTGTATCTCAGCCTCCTCATGCCTGCAGCAGCCTGAATCTTAGCTTCCTCATGCCTGCAGCAGCCTGTATCTCAGCTTCCTCATGCCTGCAGCAGCCTGTATCTCAGCTTCCTCATGCCTGCAGCAGCCTGTATCTCAGCCTCCTCATTCCTGCAGCAGCCTGTATCTCAGCTTCCTCAGGCCTGCAGCAGCCTGTATCTTAGCTTCCTCAGGCCTGCAGCAGCCTGTATCTCAGCCTCCTCGTGCCGGCAGCAGCCTGTATCTCAGCTTCCTCAGGCCTGCAGCAGCCTGTATCTCAGCTTCCTCATGCCTGCAGCAGCCTGTATCTTAGCTTCCTCATTCCTGCAGCAGCCTGTATCTTAGCTTCCTCAGGCCTGCAGCAGCCTGTATCTCAGCCTCCTCATGCCTGCAGCAGCCTGTATCTCAGCTTCCTCAGGCCTGCAGCAGCCTGTATCTCAGCTTCCTCATGCCTGCAGCAGCCTGTATCTCAGCCTCCTCATGCCTGCAGCAGCCTGTATCTCAGCCTCCTCATGCCTGCAGAAGCCTGTATCTCAGCTTCCTCATGCCTGCAGCAGCCTGTATCTCAGCCTCCTCATGCCTGCAGCAGCCTGTATCTCAGCTTCCTCATGCCTGCAGCAGCCTGTATCTCAGCTTCCTCATGCCTGCAGCAGCCTGTATCTCAGCCCCCTCATGCCTGCAGCAGCCTGTATCTCAGCTTCCTCAGGCCTGCAGCAGCCTGTATCTCAGCTTCCTCAGGCCTGCAGCAGCCTGTATCTCAGCTTCCTCATGCCTGCAGCAGCCTGTATCTCAGCTTCCTCAGGCCTGCAGCAGCCTGTATCTCAGCTTCCTCAGGCCTGCAGCAGCCTGTATCTCAGCCTCCTCATGCCTGCAGCAGCCTGTATCTCAGCCTCCTCATGCCTGCAGCAGCCTGTATCTCAGCTTCCTCATTCCTGCAGCAGCCTGTATCTCAGCTTCCTCATTCCTGCAGCAGCCTGTATCTCAGCTTCCTCATGCCAGCAGCAGCCTGTATCTCAGCCTCCTCAGGCCTGCAGCAGCCTGTATCTCAGCCTCCTCAGGCCTGCAGCAGCCTGTATCTCAGCTTCCTCATGCCTGCAGCAGCCTGTATCTCAGCTTCCTCATGCCAGCAGCAGCCTGTATCTCAGCTTCCTCATTCCTGCAGCAGCCTGTATCTCAGCATTCCTGCAGCAGCCTGTATCTCAGCTTCCTCAGGCCTGCAGCAGCCTGTATCTCAGCTTCCTCAGGCCTGCAGCAGCCTGTATCTCAGCTTCCTCAGGCCTGCAGCAGCCTGTATCTCAGCCTACTCATGCCTGCAGCAGCCTGTATCTCAGCCTCCTCGTGCCTGCAGCAGCCTGTATCTCAGCCTCCTCGTGCCTGCAGCAGCCTGTATCTCAGCTTCCTCATGCCAGCAGCAGCCTGTATCTCAGCCTCCTCAGGCCTGCAGCAGCCTGTATCTCAGCCTCCTCAGGCCTGCAGCAGCCTGTATCTCAGCTTCCTCATGCCTGCAGCAGCCTGTATCTCAGCTTCCTCATGCAGCAGCCTGTATCTCAGCTTCCTCAGGCCTGCAGCAGCCTGTATCTCAGCCTCCTCGTGCCTGCAGCAGCCTGTATCTCAGCCTCCTCATGCCTGCAGCAGCCTGTATCTCAGCTTCCTCATGCCTGCAGCAGCCTGTATCTCAGCTTCCTCATTCCTGCAGCAGCCTGTATCTCAGCCTCCTCATGCCTGCAGCAGCCTGTATCTCAGCCTCCTCAGGCCTGCAGCAGCCTGTATCTCAGCTTCCTCAGGCCTGCAGCAGCCTGTATCTCAGCTTCCTCAGGCCTGCAGCAGCCTGTATCTCAGCTTCCTCAGGCCTGCAGCAGCCTGTATCTCAGCTTCCTCATGCCTGCAGCAGCCTGTATCTCAGCTTCCTCAGGCCTGCAGCAGCCTGTATCTCAGCTTCCTCATGCCTGCAGCAGCCTGTATCTCAGCTTCCTCATGCCTGCAGCAGCCTGTATCTCAGCTTCCTCAGGCCTGCAGCAGCCTGTATCTCAGCCTCCTCATGCCTGCAGCAGCCTGTATCTCAGCCTCCTCATGCCTGCAGCAGCCTGTATCTCAGCTTCCTCATTCCTGCAGCAGCCTGTATCTCAGCTTCCTCATTCCTGCAGCAGCCTGTATCTCAGCTTCCTCATGCCAGCAGCAGCCTGTATCTCAGCTTCCTCATGCCAGCAGCAGCCTGTATCTCAGCCTCCTCAGGCCTGCAGCAGCCTGTATCTCAGCCTCCTCAGGCCTGCAGCAGCCTGTATCTCAGCTTCCTCATGCCTGCAGCAGCCTGTATCTCAGCCTCCTCAGGCCTGCAGCAGCCTGTATCTCAGCTTCCTCATGCCTGCAGCAGCCTGTATCTCAGCTTCCTCATGCCTGCAGCAGCCTCTATCTCAGCTTCCTCATTCCTGCAGCAGCCTGTATCTCAGCCTCCTCAGGCCTGCAGCAGCCTGTATCTCAGCTTCCTCATGCCTGCAGCAGCCTGTATCTCAGCTTCCTCATGCCAGCAGCAGCCTGTATCTCAGCTTCCTCATGCCTGCAGCAGCCTGTATCTCAGCCTCCTCATGCCTGCAGCAGCCTGTATCTCAGCCTCCTCAGGCCTGCAGCAGCCTGTATCTCAGCCTCCTCATGCCTGCAGCAGCCTGTATCTCAGCTTCCTCATGCCAGCAGCAGCCTGTATCTCAGCTTCCTCATGCTGCAGCCCTACCAGGGTGAGCTCCATCTCCTCCCTCCAGAACATGACTGTAGCGCCCCCTGCCGGCCTGAGGCTCCTCCCCCACTGCGGACGGTGTACCTGGTGCTGAGCTGTGCAGTGCTGGGCACAGTGGTCCGTTGTTAGGAGCCCAGGCTGTGAGTATGGAGCGCTGATCCCCTCCTCCTGCCTCCTCACAGGAGGATGAGAGAGACATGATGCCGCCCCCGGCTGCCACACACTGCCCCCCTGTGGTCGAGGACACTCACTGCAGCTTCTGACACAGAGACCCGAGGCTGGGAGCTGTGCAGTGCAGTTCTCTGCCAGAGCGCCCCCTAGCTGGCCGGGAGTGAGGCGCCCTGTGCAAGCGCACAGGTCGCACACCCCAAAGGCCGGCCCTGGGTACAGGCAGCAGTGGCTGCGGGGGAGGGGGCACAGGGAGCAGTGGCAGGGGCTGCGGGGGAGGGGGCACAGGGAGCAGGGGCTGCGGGGGAGGGGGCACAGGGAGCAGTGAGGGGGTGATCCTTAGATCATCCGGGCTGTCCAATGAAGTCAATGGGGGTCTGCTGTCACCACTCCTATTACACGGAGCAACAAGAGGAGCAGACTGCCGCTGACATGATCATTGTGTTTCAACTGAAGGACCACAATCTGCCGACATTGTATATCGTGGTCTTTTAACACGTCCTATTACACCAAACAATTACCACGTACGGCTGACAATGGTTTGGTGTGATACGGCCTTAAGTCAAGTAATCCCCCATAATTCCTAACTTGGGTCACAACCTTGCATACAATTCCTGGTGAGCGTCATCCCCCCCCCCCCCCCCCCCCCCTGTGCTCTTATAGCAGATAACAGGCGATTTCTGGCCGTGATTTCTCGTCTTCTTCTGTCTATTGTAAAGAAAACGACGGCGACAAACGGACACTTTTTCAAAGAAAACAGAAAACTATTTAAAAACAAAAACAGATTGGGGCTGTGTTCTTACTTTGGGAAGATATCAGGGGAAGGCGGCAACTAATACTGATCATTATTGGCATCTGTCTATATTACAAGATGGCCGCCTTCCCCCAATATCTTTGCCAAGGTGGGAACATAGCCTGAAGAGTACAAATATTTTATCGATTATATACTCCACTATCTTGTTTTAGTTACAGGGGAATTCCTAGAAAAACAGGATAGGGGACAAGTAAGAGTTTGCAGGGGGGTCCGTCCTCCTCACCCCAGCTGACCTCCGTACGTCCCGGTGATCTCCATATCTCCCCTTATTAGAGCCACGGCTACGGACACATGACCCACAGCTCTATTCATTCATACTTGTCGCTCTCCAGCAGCTCCATTCATTCTCTATGGAGTACAGCACTCGGCTCTTTCCGATGGCTCCATAGGAATGAATAGAGCTGCGGGTCCCGTGTCGTACCTGCCTGTATTCATTACACAGAAGCCGGGGGGGTCCGTACGGAGGTTAGTGGGGGGGGGGTCAGAGGTCGGACCCCCACAATCTCTTACTTGTCCCCTATACACTCCCGTTGCTGGAGGCCTCCTTTCCTCTCGCTGTCTTCTTAATAATTTGTGTGTATTTAAGTTTCCACCCAAGAAGCTTCTAGACCACAGAGAGTGCAGATCAGTTCAGAGCGGAGCTGGTCGGATTGCAATGACTTCTGGGTTATGGTAACAAGACTGAAACTAAATAAAGCAAATCTCCGGGTTGTGCCGGACATTGTCATGTGTCGCCTGCTTACTGAATATATCCACCTCCAAAAATATTTTCTAATCCTATAATGATGGGAAAAGAAACAAACCAGAAACCAATTCTACTTGGGCCTTAAGAAATGGGGACTTTCCATCAAGGTTCAAAACTAACAGTAAAGCTAGAGATTAGGGATGGTCCAAACTTGGTTCAGGTCGGGTTCGTACGAACCCGAACTCTCTGCAATGATTCCCGCTGCCTGGCGGCTCCGTGGAGAGGGTGGATACGGCGGAAGGACCGCCTGGAAAACTGGGATACAACCATAGCCATAGGCTGTATCCCAGTTCTCCAGGTGGTCCTCCCGCTGTATCCACCTGCTGCACGGAGCAGGCAGACAGCGGGAATCTGATGCCGAGCGTTCAGGTTCATACGAACCCGAACCCTACTAGAGATATAATTGTAGTGTAGATGTAGGTATGTATGTATAATGGTAGTGTAGATGTAGGTATGTATGTATAATGGTAGTGTAGATGTAGGTATGTATGTATAATGGTAGTGTAGATGTAGGTATGTATGTATGTATGTATGTATGTATAATGGTAGTGTAGATGTAGGTATGTATGTATAATGGTAGTGTAGATGTAGGTATGTATGTATAATGGTAGTGTAGATGTAGGTATGTATGTATAATGGTAGTGTAGATGTAGGTATGTATGTATGTATGTATGTATGTATGTATGTATGTATGTATAATGGTAGTGTAGATGTAGGTATGTATGTATGTATGTATGTATGTATGTATGTATGTATAATGGTAGTGTAGATGTAGGTATGTATGTATGTATGTATGTATGTATGTATAATGGTAGTGTAGATGTAGGTATGTATGTATAATGGTAGTGTAGATGTAGGTATGTATGTATGTATGTATGTATGTATAATGGTAGTGTAGATGTAGGTATGTATGTATAATGGTAGTGTAGATGTAGGTATGTATGTATAATGGTAGTGTAGATGTAGGTATTGTGACACTTATGCAGGAATGGTTGTGGAAGGGAGGTATATTTCTCCTAGGTTCCTCTCCTATGTCAGCTAACAGCCCAGGCCTCTCACCTGCAGGGTAATTAATGAAGCTGCTCAGAGGGCGGGTATATAAGAGAAGCCAGGAGGGCAGATAGCTCTCTCTGGCTGGGGACACAGAAAGCCGCTCTGTGGGAGAGATTGGTGTGAGTAGTAAAGGTTGCTTAAGTGTTTGGTAAGCTGGCAGGGAGCAGCTCTCCAGCTGATAGTCAGGATACCTGAATGTATAGTAAGTGCCGGACAGGCAAGGATTTTCTTTCGTTGCTGTTTTGTTTTATTTTCTGCTTGCAACCTTTTAAATAAACCTGACTACGTGTCAGATTGCACCTATGTATGCTGTTGGCTTGATTTGGATGAACCAGATACGTGTCCTTTGACCCCAGCAAAGGCGATCCCAGTGACTTATATCACAATATGTATGTATAATGGTAGTGTAGATGTAGGTATGTATGTATAATGGTAGTGTAGATGTAGGTATGTATGTATAATTGTAGTGTAGATGTAGGTATGTATGTATAATTGTAGTGTAGATGTAGGTATGTATGTATAATGGTAGTGTAGATGTAGGTAGGTATGTATGTATAATGGTAGTGTAGATGTAGGTATGTATGTATAATGGTAGTGTAGATGTAGGTATGTATGTATAATGGTAGTGTAGATGTAGGTATGTATGTATGTATGTATGTATAATGGTAGTGTAGATGTAGGTATGTATGTATAATGGTAGTGTAGATGTAGGTAGGTATGTATGTATAATGGTAGTGTAGATGTAGGTATGTATGTATGTATAATGGTAGTGTAGATGTAGGTATGTATGTATGTATAATGGTAGTGTAGATGTAGGTATGTATGTATAATGGTAGTGTAGATGTAGGTATGTATGTATAATGGTAGTGTAGATTGGTGGTGACACCTTTAATATATTAAAGGAGAAATCACCAGCAGGGGATGCGGGAACATAATAAAGAATGTATACTTACCAGTCCCCATTCCCCAAAGTGCTACCTTACATCATGTACCCAACTGATGGATTGCCTGCTCAGCCAATCACTGAGTGGGGCGGGACCCTGCTGCAGTCACTGACTGGCAGAGCGGGAAATCCATCAATCAGGTATGGAGGAGCCGGGTAACATACCTGGATACCGGTAGGAAATTTTATCCGGCGGCTGTCAGCAAGGCACTACGGGAGCACAGGGATTGGTGAGTATACTTTCTTTATTATGTTCCCGCACCCTCTGTCTGTCTGTGATTTTTTGTTTTGTTTCACAGGACTTTTCCTTTAAGAAGGAATAATATTACTTTGTACTGTTGTAAAGAAGAAAAAGCAGAAAAAAAGGAGGCCAGGCGCCAAGCATATTACCTTCAGAGGCTACTGGAATGGTGCAGGTAGAAACCTGCTCACCTGCTAGCCCCTTGGGCTGGTGTTTTAAGACGTCTGTTCATTTGAGCTGACCTGTTTCCTTTATGTATCAGGAAATCTCCATTATCCATTAACATTATCATTGTGGCCTGTGTACTGGTGGTGTGTGGGTTTTGTGTTTTTTTTTCCGATGATGGTGATGATGGACGTGATTCACACCCTCTCTGTCCCTCTTCCCCGCCCTCCTCATCATTAGGAATGCTCCAGGTAGATTGTCTCCTATTCATCACCTGTGTCAGCAGGGCACATGGGCTGGATCGTTATAGCACCTGTGTAGTTTTTACTGCAGAGGAATAGGAAAAATGGTGAAGAGGGTGGGGAGGAGGGACGGAGGGGTGGTGCAAAGTTAAGGCACATATACTCCAAGCCACAGTCGTTGGGCACAGGGCATTAAGTTTAAAAGTAGTTTCTAGGACAATAACTGCATCACCTGCTGAACGGACCGCAGGACAGATCCTGGATTAAAAGCAGCTATCCGAAGGTACAAGTGGTTTGGTGGGGAAAGATTGTGGGTACAGAGTCACTTTAAGGGTAGAGAAGCCACCTAGGATAACCCTAGACCATGCCAGGAACCTCTCTAAAAATTGCAGGGCAGTCTCCTGAAACAAGAGGAATTGACCCCAGTAGGACAGGGAAAAGATCTACGTATCCTACTGCGCAGCACAGGACGACTGGGAAGTCTCAGTAACCTGCTAGACCCAGATAATTGACGACTGGGGCTCGTATTACCCACCTAGGACGGTATCTTGCAACTAGGGGGCGTAGGTAGTTCAGAGACAACTGGCATCCATGAGTACGAGCAAGTTTCTTCTTATCTTTAACTTTAAACCTGTTCTGGCAGAGTATATACACTACATTGGGCAGGGCTCCTCTACAGAGCACCTACTTCTACAAAGCACTTAGTTCTTCACACACTGGTTCTTCCTTACTGTCAGCAACAACGTTTCGGTGTTTTGCACTACTGTATCACGTGTACTGTTAAACTCAAGCCTTATTCAGTGTTTTTTTTCACTAAACCCACAGGACTCTTGTCAAATCTGTCAGTACCTGCACCCACGCACACCACTGTACACTTGGGTTATTTTCCCCTATCTGTAAGTACAGTCTGCTACCACTCCAGGGTACCGTGACAAGTGACCCTAAACACTCCCGGAGTTAAACGACTATTGAACACAGTAAACCAGCCAAAGCAGGTACCTACATCACACCTGTCCCGTGCTCCGGACCGCCGCTGCGACCTCTCCATGCAGCTGCGGGGGTCCATGTGCAGGGACCCGGCGCTGCTACTAGTTCGGCCCCGGGGGGCGCCTTACCTCGCCACGCTCGCCATGTTCACCCTCGATAAAGCAACACGCGAAACGCGCGTCGGGTGTACGGTGAGGTGGACCTATATACTAAGGACATGTATGGGTAATATTTATTATTTGTTGATGGTGTCTTTATGTTTTTCTGCCATATACCCACTGTGGGGATTATTTATTTATGTATTCTCTGTATGTAGTACCAACCCAGTGCCCAGTATATATGTTTGTATATGTAGGTTATTTATTTATCTCCTACCTTATGATATAGCATTTTATGTATAAAAATTCTTTGATCCACCGTTTTTATGGGGATTTGTATTAGCTCTAGCCCCCCCATTATGTACTTTTTAATAATCTTTTTTTGATATAATAATAAAAAACATTCATATTTATATTGGTCTTGCATTCCAGTTCTTTTGTTTTTGGATTTTGTGTTGGATAGTTTTGGGTGCGCATAGACCGCACTATCTAGGCCTCTTTGGTAGGACTATTGAACACAGTAAACCAGCCAAAGCAGGTACCTACATCACACCTGTCCCGTGCTCCGGACCGCCGCTGCGACCTCTCCATGCAGCTGCGGGGGTCCATGTGCAGGGACCCGGCGCTGCTACTAGTTCGGCCCCGGGGGGCGCCTTACCTCGCCACGCTCCTGTCACCCGCTGTGCCGGTCGGCGCGCGCGTCCCCGCCTCCTAGGGCGCGCGCGCGCCGGCTGTCTCAGATTTAAAGGGGCAGTGCGCTCCTAATTGGTCCATATGTCAATCACTCCCCTATAAGTTCCAGCTCTGCCCCCTTCCAGGTGTTGGAGCCTCTACATGCTTCCCATAGCGTTTGGCCCAGCTCCCTGTTGTTCCTGATTCCTGTCCGCTACCTGGTCCCTAGTCCTTGTTCCTGATATCTATCCGCTACCTGGTCCCTAGTCCTTGTTCCTGCTCCTCTGTTACACTACTGCTCCTGTGTTCAGCCTGTCACCTGCGGTTACGCCTACAGACCTCTGCCAGCACCATCTCCTGCCTACTGCTCCTGCCACGCCTCGCCTGCCGTCACTAGCAACCAAGCCAGGGGTAGCGACCTGGGGGTCGCCGGCCGCAGCAAGTCCATCCCGCCTTGCGGAGGGCTCTGGTGAAAACCAGCGGCCCCTTAGACTCCGCTCCCTGGTGAGGTTAGTGCCTTCGCTAGTGACGGTCCAGTGGATCCAGTACTCCAGGCGTTACAAACACCCAGTACTCAGTTATCACAGAAGTGGCTGAGTATCACACCTATGTGGTGTCCCATCACTGAAGTTTTTCTTCTTTTATGCACCTGTCCAAAAGTTCTCAGGTTAAATGGTGGATGAGGTATTTTTAAATTTCCCCACTAGATGTCAGTGTTTCTTATGTATATATTTACTACTATTGCAGAGCTGAAGGAAGTAATGGGTTAAAGTTGTTTGCACCTAGTGTTATGCGCTGACCACTCTTTCTCTCTGTGCTATCCTCTTTAGTCTTTCTCTTGCACACACTCATCTCCACCACTCACAGGCAGGTACACAAAGTCCCCTGTAGGAGCAGCTACAGATGGAGGAAGTGCAGTTTAGTCCTTGTCAGATTCTCAGAGAGAGAGAGGACACAAACGAAACCATTCCTGCAGTAGCTAAGCCAGGGGCTGGCTTATGCCAGGACCCGTTTCAGGGACACCAAAGTTCAGTTTAGACCAGATACTGAGTATGAACAGATGCAGCTAGAGACCAAGAGTTTTTCTTAAGCAACTACTACTTACAGTATGCAGCGCTAAGCACAAGTACGTGAGGGTAGCCTCCAAGGAACACCCTAGCCCATGCCAGAAACACGTCTACAAAGGATAGACTCATGATACCAGAGGAGCTGATTTATGTAGGACAAAGCTACGGTAAAAAAAGGTCTAGGTATCCTACTGCACAGTGCAGGTAACTGGGACACCTCGCTAAACTCAGATAACCATGACTGGGGCTTATGTGACCCACCTAGTATGGGTTCTACAACACTAGGGGGCAGAAGGCGGTCAGACAGTCTAAACGTGAGTACGAGTATCACTTCACTACTAAAGATATCTACCAAGGTTCTGGCTGAGTACAAGGCTACACTGGGCTCAGGACTCCTCCGGCAAGCTCCTCTCCTCTTCTCTCTACCTTCTACAAAGCACTACTACTTCTGCTCTTCTCAAGGTCTTAGCTAAGCAATCAAGCCTGTACCCAAATTATTACTGTCTGTGAGACGTCTCCTGTTATCCTGCCAAAGTTATACAGTAAAGTTGTACTATATTTCTACCAAACGCACGGGACTCTGTCTATCTCTGCTCGCACCGGCACCTACAAACACCACCGCACACCTTGGGTTATTTCCCCCCTTCTGTGGGTGGCGGTACAGACATCCCGGGTGGGACAGTTGCCCCTCCTGGTTGCCATGACAAGAGCCCAAGGGACACGCAACAAACCCGACAGGTTAGCGACCATTTGGGGACATAAACCGGGAATATATAAAACAGGGACCATCACCACACCTGTGTGCTGGACTAGCACTGGCATCACGACAATAACATCACTGGCTGAGCGCACCGCACATACAGCAGCTGATAAGTACTGGAAGACTGGAGATTTTTTAATAGAAGTAATTTACAAGTGTCTAGCCATCTGTATAAGGCGTGAGATGAGAGAACTTCACACCTCTCGTACGTCTCGTCTACCAGAAACGAAACTAGCGCTTATAATAACACAAGTTCTAGGAAGCTTCTCCGTGTGATCTTATTAGACTTTTTCTGTTTTGTGGTTTGTAGAAGCTGTTGACCTGTCTTATTTCCTTCCCTTTAAGGTTTCTATGACGTGTGCCGGAGCCTTGTTGCATAAGAAACGCTCATATGATGAAATTCAGCCCTACAAAAACATGGCCGCTTTCTTCCAGAGACAGCACCGCTCTTCTCTCCTGCTCAGGTGCGGTTTGCAATTAAACTCCATTCAGTTAAATGGAACCGAGGTGCAAAAGCTGCACCCAACCTGGAGACAAGAGCGGTGCTGTCTCTGGAAGAAAGCGGCCATGTTTGTGTAGCACTGGAGAACCCCTTTAAGGCAATGAAGTGGAGCAGCCTTTGTCTGTGTAAGCGTTTCCTGCCGGTGGCTGCAGCCTCTCACCCCTAATGTGCTTCTCTCCATAGAATAGTGCCGTGTGGTTAGTGTGACTGGATGTGCCAGACGGGTTAACCACGCTGTGTTATCGTAACTAGAAATGACCGACCTCAGAATATAAATTGCTGTTGCTAATGCTACCAGGGGATTTCCACATTCAGGTTATTCTAAAAAATGAAGAATTGTTCTCAATGTCGGTGAAACATTCAACAACATCTTGTGTGTCACATCTGCAGAACTGAGGGCATGGAGTGCATGTACTTAAAGGGGAACTAACCTGCTGATATGTCCCTATTGCAGAGGAGACGCTGAGGAGGATAGTGTGTCTCTTATAGTGTGACTCTTATAGCGTGTCTCTTATAGTATGTCTCTTATAGTGTGACTCTTATAGCGTGTCTCTTATTGTATGTCTCTTAGTGTCTCCCTTATAGCGTGTCTCTTATAGTATGTCTCTTATTGTATGTCTCTTATCATGTGTCTCTTATAGTATGTCTCTTATTGTATGTCTCTTAGTGTGTCTCTTATAGCATGTCTCTTATAGTATGTCTCTTATTGTGTCTCTTATAGTATGTCTCTTATCATGTGTCTCTTTTCGTGTCTCTTATTGTACGTCTCTCCTCATGTGTCTCTTATTGTATGTCTCTTAGTGTGTCTCTTATAGTATGTCTCTTATAGTATGTCTCTTATTGTGTCTCTTATAGTATGTCTCTTATCATGTGTCTCTTTTCGTGTCTCTTATAGTATGTCTCTCATCATGTGTCTCTTATTGTATGTCTCTTAGTGTGTCTCTTATAGTATGTCTCTTATAGTGTGTCTCTTAGTGTGTCTCTTATAGTATGTCTCTTATAGTGTGTCTCTTATTGTACGTCTCTCATCATGTGTCTCTTATAGTATGTCCCTTATAGTGTGTCTCTTATAGTGTGTCTCTTATTGTGTCTCTTATCATGTGTCTCTTTTCGTGTCTCTTATAGTATGTCTCTTATAGTGTGTCTCTTATAATATGTCTCTTATCATGTGTCTCTTATAGTATGTCTCTTATAGTATGTCTCTTATTGTGTCTCTTATAGTATGTCTCTTATCATGTGTCTCTTTTCGTGTCTCTTATAGTATGTCTCTCATCATGTGTCTCTTATAGTATGTCTCTTATAGTGTGTCTCTCATCATGTGTCTCTTATTGTATGTCTCTTAGTGTGTCTCTTATAGTATGTCTCTTATAGTATGTCTCTTAGTGTGTCTCTTATAGTATGTCTCTTATAGTGTGTCTCTTATTGTACGTCTCTCATCATGTGTCTCTTATAGTATGTCCCTTATAGTGTGTCTCTTATAGTGTGTCTCTTATAGTATGTCTCTTATAGTATGTCTCTTATAGTGTGTCTCTTATAATATGTCTCTTATCATGTGTCTCTTATCATGTGTCTCTTATCGTATGTCTCTTATAGTATGTCTCATCCTATGTCTCTTACCCTCCTCCTCAGCGCCGTTCCCGTGCTGTTAGCAGTGTAATCCCCAGCTGGGAGCACCGTTAGGAGCACTGCCCCGCCCCCAGAGCCAGCTTACTTCTTCAGTTAATGGAGTGGGCGGGCCAGTGCTCCTGACGGTGCTCCAAAACGATTTTTACACTGCTTATAGCACGGGAACAGCACAGGGAAGCAAGGTAAGAGACTTACTGTGAAGGTGGCCATGAAGGGGTTATTTGGGTAAAAACAATGTAATCCTTAAAATGGCTTCAGCCTTGTAACTGCTTCTGGAAGGAGATGAATGCTGGCAGCACACCTAGGAGGAGAGCACCATGAAGCTACATCGCAGCCACAACACAGACACAAGGAGAGACTGTTATATAGACAATTTATGGTAAACATCACGTTGTGCCAGCCTGACTGTGCAGGACAGGAAGCCACTGACCATTTATGGACTGACCAATCAGAGTGTGACATGTATGTGTCTTGTGACTTGAAATCCCGCCTGTATTGAAAGTTTATATATTTCATGAGAAACCAAATAAAGCAGTGAGTGTGCACTCCTGCCTGGTGTCATGTCCTCGTCGCTAGCGCTCAGCTTACTTCATTTGGACAGGGATAGTCACTTGGGGAATAAGGCAGATAAAAAGCAAACCTTACCTTATCAATACCATCATGCTGAGCATCTTCTGTGCTATAGGGACAGGTTAGATATGTCTCACCTGCTGATTATTTCCCTTTAAAGGGTTGTGCAAAACTAGGTCTATACCTAGTATGCACAGATGGAGGTCCACTGATGCGGGAGAACCCGAAGATATTCGGGGCACTGACCAGCTGACAACCAAGGTTCCACAATCCAATAACAATAGTAGTAGGTAGTCTAGGTAATGCACGCTTTATTGTACAACGCATTTCGAGACAGCGCGCTTCATCAGGTCTTTATGCAAAATGCCTTGTCCAATAAGACTTGCATCATATAGACTACGACTACTATTGTTTTTGGATCAAGGAACCTTGGTTGTCAGCTGGTCAGTGCCCCGACTATCTTCCGGTTCTCCCGCATCAGTGGATCTCCATCTGTGTAACCGATTCTCATTTGTTTCACCGGTAGCTCCGGCCCTGGAGAGCGGCAGCAGACGGCCTCCCTCTAGCTCTGCTCCAGGCGCGGCCGTTCTCGGAGCGTGAGCGTCCATTTATGTGTAGCCCCCTCCACAGTCCCGCTATGTGCGCCCAATGGGGGTCATCCCTTGTGTTTCTAGTGTCTATACTGATGCTTGTAATTCTTAATGGTTACATAACGCATCTCCAAAAACATGCGGTCTGATATAGATTTACCAATCCTGGATGTTTCCGCAGTGTTTGATAACCTGCGGCCCTTGGTTATGAGCCACTATGGCGGACCAGGCACCTCACATCCACTGCAACCTCCAGGTAGTACTGGCAGCGGGTCTCTACTGAGCCTGAATGCAGGGGGATTGTGGGAAAGTGTGAATGATGGGTGTCTGGCACCAAAACCAGGAAACTGTTAGATCAATGGGGGAGAAAAACAGTACAGACTTACATATAAGTAAGGGAGAACAAAAGTCAGGTATGTGTTCACATCTGATTTTACCAACTTTCATGCTACATCCGCTTTATACCAAACAGAAAATATGAGCGTAATTTTCTGTATAAAATACTAATACTTTATGATATGCACGATGGTAGAAAGGAACCTACAGAAACCTAATACCCCATACAATAAGGTGCCAGGACTATGCTGAGTAACTGCCAATACAAATCGCCATTGATGACCAAACCCATAGATCAATCGTCCTATATAGACGCCCTGTGTATAGCACATATATAACCACCTATATAGATAGGTCACCACTAGAGATGAGCGAACAGGCCGAGGTTCGGTTTCATATGAACCTGAACTCTCGGCTTCTGATTCCCGCTGTCTGTCCGCTCCATGGAGAGGGTGGATACAACCTATGGTTATGGCTGTATCCCAGTTTTCCAGGCGGTCCTCCGGCTGTATCCACCCTCTCCATGGAGCGGACAGACAGCGGGAATCAGAAGCCGAGAGTTCAGGTTCATATGAAACCGAACCTCGGCAGGATCACTCATCCCTAGTCACCACATTGTGCTGCTGTCCTGCTACGAATCCCCTCCAAGGTTACATACAGTGTTGCCAGGTTTGTCTCAGTAGATCATGTGACCATAAGGTACTGTGATAGCAGCTCATACCTAGTGCCTTACAGAAGTTTCTGCAGATGGAAATGGGGGAGGGTCCTAAACCTAAATGGGGGACGATCCTAAACCTAAATGGGGGAGGGTCCTAAACTTAAATGGGGGAGGGTCCTAAACCTAAATGGGGGACAATCCTAAACCTAAATGGGGGAGGGTCCTAAACCTAAATGGGGGATGTTCTTAATCCTAAATGGGGAATGGTCATAAAACCTAAATAGGGGTGATCTTAAACCTTAATGGTGGAGGGTCCTAAACCTAAATGGGGGACGATCGTAAACGTAAATGGGGGAGGGTCCTAAACCTAAATGGGGGAGGGTCCTAAACCTAAATGGGGGATGTTCTTAAACCTAAATGGGGGATGATTGCATGAGCAGAAGTTTTATGCCTGGAGACGTGCAGTATGTATCCTGCTGGACGTTGCTCACAGAGCAGCCGGTGTGGATGGTGCACAGGACTGTGGCCCACTCATCCAGCCACTGTAGTTTTTTAAAAAAGGTTTTAATTTTATAAAATCCATCAAATAAAATAAAAGTCCTATCCCTTGCCTATCGGTGTAATCGTGGAGGAACAAAGATAACTGTCAGTTTTACCACAGGGTCAACGGCATAAACATGAAACCCCCAGAAATTAAAAAAAAAATAAAATGCTTCCTTTTTTTCAATTTCTCAATGCAAATAATTTTTCACGGTTTTGCAGCATATTTTATGGAAAGATCAAGTCTTTACAGTATAATTGGTGGTGCAAAAAAATAAGGGCTCATGTGGGTCTGTAGATGAAAACATGCGACCGCTATATACACACAAGAAAATAAGGGCTCATGTGGGTCTATAGGTGAAAACATGCGAGCGCTATATACACAAGAAAATAAGGGCTCATGTGGGTCTAAAGGTGAAAACAAATGCGACCGCTATATACACAAAAAATAAGGGCTCATGTGGGTCTATAGGTGAAAACATGCGACCGCTATATACACACAAGAAAATAAGGGCTCATGTGGGTCTATAGGTGAAAACATGCGAGCGCTATATACACAAGAAAATAAGGGCTCATGTGGGTCTAAAGGTGAAAACAAATGCGACCGCTATATACACAAAAAATAAGAGCTCATGTGGGTCTATAAGTGAAAACATGCGAGCGCTATATACACAAGAAAATAAGGGCTCATGTGGGTCTAAAGGTGAAAACATGCGAGCGCTATATACACAAAAAATAAGAGCTCATGTGGGTCTATAAGTGAAAACATGCGACCGCTATATACACAAAAAATAAGGGCTCATGTGGGTCTGTAGGTGAAAACATGCGAGCGCTATATACACAAAAAATAAGGGCTCATGTGGGTCTATAGGTGAAAACATGCGAGCGCTATATACACAAAAAATAAGGGCTCATGTGGGTCTATAGGTGAAAACATGCGAGCGCTATATAGACAAAAAATAAGGGCTCATGTGGGTCTATAGGTGAAAACATGCGACCGCTATATACACAAAAAATAAGGGCTCATGTGGGTCTGTAGGTGAAAACATGCGACCGCTATATACACAATAAATAAGGGCTCATGTGGGTCTGTAGGTGAAAACATGCGACCGCTATATACACAAAAAATAAGGGCTCATGTGGGTCTATAGGTGAAAAACTTGCGAGCGCTATATACACAAAAAATAAGGGCTCATGTGGGTCTATAGGTGAAAAACTTGCGAGCGCTATATACACAAAAAATAAGGGCTCATGTGGGTCTGTAGGTGAAAACATGCGAGCGCTATATACACAAGAAAATAAGGGCTCATGTGGGTCTATAGGTGAAAACATGCGACCGCTATATACACAAAAAAATAAGGGCTCATGTGGGTCTATAGGTGAAAACATGCGAGCGCTATATACACAAAAAATAAGGGCTCATGTGGGTCTATAGGTGAAAACATGCGAGCGCTATATACACAAAAAAATAAGGGCTCATGTGGGTCTGTAGGTGAAAACATGCGAGCGCTATATACACAAAAAATAAGGGCTCATTTGGGTCTGTAGGTCAAAAAAACATGCGAGCGCTATATACACAAAAAATAAGGGCTCATGTGGGTCTATAGGTGAAAACATGCGACCGCTATATACACAAAAAAATAAGGGCTCATGTGGGTCTATAGGTGAAAACATGCGAGCGCTATATACACAAAAAATAAGGGCTCATGTGGGTCTATAGGTGAAAACATGCGAGCGCTATATACACAAAAAAATAAGGGCTCATGTGGGTCTGTAGGTGAAAACATGCGAGCGCTATATACACAAAAAATAAGGGCTCATTTGGGTCTGTAGGTCAAAAAAACATGCGAGCGCTATATACACAAGGAGGAAAAAAAGGAGCAAAAATGGCCGGGGAGGGAAGGGGTTGAACTTCTTAGCACTTTTCTGAGATGGGAAAACCCCTTGAAATACTGACTGAAAAGAAGCTAAGTTGTTCCTGGGGATGCCACTTGTGTGGTGGTTGGTCGGTGGAATACAGCTCAGCCAGTTAGGATGTAGTTGTGACGCCAGTGCTGGTTCACCACACAGGTGTGATGGTATACCTGCTTTTAGTACGTGGTTGGCTATATTGCTCCCCAATGGTCAGTGACCTGCCGGGCTGTGAGGGGTCCTTTGGGCCCTTATCACAGTGGTGGGAGGGGTACCCCTGCAGTGTTGGGGTAGCCGTCCTACGAGGGTGACACAAGCCCCAGTGTTGGTTACCTGAGTTGAGCAAAGTGTTCAAGCATGTCCCAGTGTCACCTGCGCTGCGAAGGCCTTGGATACGGCTGCTTTGCTCTATCCGAGTCAGTTCCTCTGTCTAGGATACAGCCATGCACTGTATAGAGACCTTCACGGCGTGGGTTGAGGTGTTCTCTGACTTGTCCTCCTTAAGGGTTTAGCACTGCATCTTGTCTGTAAGTGTAGCTTTAGGAAAGAAAGTCCCTGTGTTCTCCATACGTGTCCACCAACACCACAGCTGGTTGGTCCCGGACAGGGAACCTGGCAGAGCCAGGCTCATGGCTAAGTTCAGCAGGGATGCCTGATCTGCGTGTCTTGCTCGTCTGAGAAACAGAGAAGAATTAACTAAAGGTGGTCCTACACTTCCTCTCCCCATGTGACTACTTCCTACAGGGTGTATGTAACAGCCTCTGTGAGTGGTGGAGAAAAGAGTGTATGCAAGAGAAGAGAATAGGTGGGGAGAAAAGAGTCTCATTAGTGCACAGAATCACAAAATACAACAGTAACCCTTGAATGACTACAGCTGTGCAATATACAAAATAATACATAGTGACATCTTGTGGTAAAACCTGAGAGTACAACTTCATTACCACTTTACGGAACATGGGTTTTACATCAGGTGTCCAAACTAGAAACACCCGTGGTGGGACACCACACCCTACCCTACAGGAACTGCAGACAGATAACTACATATTTACAGGTGACTGCTATCCACAGGTGACTGTATCCACGGGTGACTGCTATCCACAGGTGACTGCTATCCACAGGTGACGTCTATCTATAGGTGACATCTATCTATGGGTGACTGCTATCCACAGGTGACTTCTGTCCACAGGTGACTTCTATCTACAGGCGACTTATATCCACAGGTGACTGCTATCCACAGGTGACTGCTGTCCACAGGTGACTTCTATCTACAGGCGACTTATATCTACAGGGGACGTCTATCCGCAGGTGACGTCTATCTGCAGGTGACGTCTATCTACAGGTGACTTCTATCCACAGGTGACGTCTATCTACAGGTGACTGCTATCCACAGGTGACTTCTGTCCACAGGTGACTTCTATCTACAGGCGACTTATATCCACAGGTGACGTCTATCTACAGGGGACGTCTATCTACAGGTGACTTCTATCCACAGGTGACGTCTATCTACAGGTGACTGCTATCCACAGGTGACTGCTGTCCACAGGTGACTTCTATCTACAGGCGACTTATATCTACAGGTGACTTCTATCCACAGGGGACGTCTATCTGCAGGTGACTTCTATCCACAGTTGACGTCTATCTACAGGTGACGTCTATCTATAGGTGACATCTATCTATGGGTGACTGCTATCCACAGGTGACTGCTGTCCACAGGTGACTTCTATCCACAGGTGACTTCTATCCACAGGTGACTGCTATCGACAGGTGACTGCTATCGACAGGTGACGTCTATCTACAGGTGACTGCTATCCACAGGTGACATCTATCTATAGGTGACATCTATCCACAGGTGACGTCTATCTATAGGTGACATCTATCCACAGGTGACTGCTATCCACAGGTGACATCTATCTATAGGTGACATCTATCCACAGGTGACGTTTATCTATAGGTGACATCTATCCACAGGTGACTGCTATCCACAGGTGACTGCTATCCACAGGTGACATCTATCTATAGGTGACTTCTATCCACAGGTGACTGCTATCCACAGGTGACGTCTATCTACAGGTGACTGCTATCCACAGGTGACATCTATCTACGGGTGACTGCTATCCACAGGTGACATCTATCTATGGGTGACATCTATCCACAGGTGACATCTATCCACAGGTGACGTCTATCTATAGGTGACATCTATCCACAGGTGACGTCTATCTATATGTGACATCTATCCACAGGTGACGTTTATCTATAGGTGACATCTATCTATAGGTGACATCTATCCACAGGTGACTGCTATCCACAGGCGACATCTATCTATAGGTGACATCTATCCACAGGTGACATCTATCTAGAGGTGACATCTATCCACAGGTGACATCTATCTATAGGTGACATCTATCCACAGGTGACGTCTATCTATAGGTGACATCTATCCACAAGTGACATCTATCTATAGGTGACATCTATCCACAGGTGACATCTATCTATAGGTGACATCTATCCACAGGTGACGTCTATCTATAGGTGACATCTATCCACAGGTGACTGCTATCCACAGGTGACATCTATCTATAGGTGACATCTATCCACAGGTGACGTTTATCTATAGGTGACATCTATCCACAGGTGACTGCTATCCACAGGTGACATCTATCTATAGGTGACTTCTATCCACAGGTGACTGCTATCCACAGGTGACTGCTATCCACAGGTGACTGCTATCCACAGGTGACGTCTATCTACAGGTGACATCTATCCACAGGTGACGTCTATCTACAGGTGACATCTATCTATAGGTGACATCTATCCACAGGTGACGTTTATCTATAGGTGACATCTATCCACAGGTGACTGCTATCTACAGGTGACATCTATCCACAGGTGACATCTATCTACAGGTGACTGCTATCCACAGGTGACGTCTATCTACAGGTGACTGCTATCCACAGGTGACATCTATCTATGGGTGACATCTATCCACAGGTGACGTTTATCTATAGGTGACATCTATCCACAAGTGACATCTATCTATAGGTGACATCTATCCACAGGTGACGTCTATCTACAGGTGACTGCTATCCACAGGTGACATCTATCTATGGGTGACATCTATCCACAGGTGACGTTTATCTATAGGTGACATCTATCCACAGGTGACGTCTATCTATAGGTGACATCTATCCACAGGTGACGTTTATCTATAGGTGACATCTATCCACAGGTGACGTCTATCTATAGGTGACATCTATCCACAGGTGACGTTTATCTAGAGGTGACATCTATCCACAGGTGACATCTATCTAGAGGTGACATCTATCCACAGGTGACTGCTATCTATAGGTGACATCTATCCACAGGTGACTGCTATCTATAGGTGACATCTATCCACAGGTGACTGCTATCTATAGGTGACATCTATCCACAGGTGACGTCTATCTATAGGTGACATCTATCCACAGGTGACATCTATCTATAGGTGACATCTATCTATAGGTGACATCTATCCACAGGTGACGTTTATCTATAGGTGACATCTATCTATAGGTGACATCTATCCACAGGTGACGTCTATCTATAGGTGACATCTATCCACAGGTGACTGCTATCCACAGGTGACATCTATCTATAGGTGACATCTATCCACAGGTGACTGCTATCTATAGGTGACATCTATCCACAGGTGACTGCTATCCACAGGTGACATCTATCTATAGGTGACATCTATCCACAGGTGACTGCTATCTATAGGTGACATCTATCCACAGGTGACGTCTATCTATAGGTGACATCTATCCACAGGTGACATCTATCTATAGGTGACATCTATCTATAGGTGACATCTATCCACAGGTGACGTTTATCTATAGGTGACGTTTATCTATAGGTGACATCTATCTATAGGTGACATCTATCCACAGGTGACTGCTATCCACAGGCGACATCTATCTATAGGTGACATCTATCCACAGGTGACATCTATCTAGAGGTGACATCTATCCACAGGTGACGTCTATCTATAGGTGACATCTATCCACAGGTGACGTCTATCTATAGGTGACATCTATCCACAGGTGACGTTTATCTATAGGTGACATCTATCCACAGGTGACATCTATCTATAGGTGACATCTATCCACAGGTGACGTTTATCTATAGGTGACATCTATCCACAGGTGACTGCTATCTACAGGTGACATCTATCCACAGGTGACATCTATCTACAGGTGACTGCTATCCACAGGTGACGTCTATCTACAGGTGACTGCTATCCACAGGTGACATCTATCTACAGGTGACTGCTATCCACAGGTGACATCTATCTATGGGTGACATCTATCCACAGGTGACGTTTATCTATAGGTGACATCTATCCACAGGTGACGTCTATCTATAGGTGACATCTATCCACAGGTGACGTTTATCTAGAGGTGACATCTATCCACAGGTGACATCTATCTATAGGTGACATCTATCCACAGGTGACTGCTATCTATAGGTGACATCTATCCACAGGTGACGTTTATCTATAGGTGACATCTATCCACAGGTGACGTCTATCTATAGGTGACATCTATCCACAGGTGACGTTTATCTAGAGGTGACATCTATCCACAGGTGACATCTATCTATAGGTGACATCTATCCACAGGTGACTGCTATCTATAGGTGACATCTATCCACAGGTGACGTTTATCTATAGGTGACATCTATCCACAGGTGACTGCTATCTATAGGTGACATCTATCCACAGGTGACTGCTGTCCACAGGTGACTGCTATCCACAGGTGACTGCTATCCACAGGTGACATCTATCTATAGGTGACATCTATCCACAGGTGACATCTATCTATAGGTGACATCTATCCACAGGTGACATCTATCCACAGGTGACGTTTATCTATAGGTGACATCTATCCACAGGTGACGTCTATCTATAGGTGACATCTATCCACAGGTGACGTCTATCTATAGGTGACATCTATCCACAGGTGACGTCTATCTATAGGTGACATCTATCCACAGGTGACGTCTATCTATAGGTGACATCTATCCACAGGTGACATCTATCCACAGGTGACATCTATCCACAGGTGACGTTTATCTATAGGTGACATCTATCTATGGGTGACATCTATCCACAGGTGACGTCTATCTATAGGTGACATCTATCCACAGGTGACTGCTATCCACAGGTGACATCTATCTATAGGTGACTTCTATCCACAGGTGACTGCTATCCACAGGTGACTGCTATCCACAGGTGACGTCTATCTACAGGTGACTGCTATCCACAGGTGACATCTATCCACAGGTGACGTTTATCTATAGGTGACACATGGTACTTACTCTGTGATACCAGGTTGTTCCATTCTCTATTAAAATAACCCAAGTAAACGTCAATCATAGGTTCTGCAGCTCCCCTCCCCCACACGACTTATAACCTATATTTATGTATAATATCGCCCAACAAAAACTACACAGATTCTCAGTGGGAAATGCACATATAGAGCTTTATCGGTTACTGCAGCTGGACGCCATCGTATCCCTAGCGTACCGAGGTGGGGGCTGTGCGGCGTCCAGTTTCCCAGGATTGGACCCAGCTTTCCCTGGCATCCTGGGATGAGCGGCAGGGAGCGGAGCAGCACTGGCAGGCCGGCGGCATGATGACCGCTTCTCTCATCTCTTATGATCACATGTCCCATTCCCCCGATGGTCTCTCTCCCATCCTGCACCGGAGCTCTTACCGGTAGGTTACCCTGCATCCCGCTCCCGCCGCACCGCCCGCACCTCGGTGTGTTATGGTCCTTTTACACAGAACGATTTACCGTTCGTTTTTGCACGATAACGATCGAATTCGAACGATAATCGTACGTGTAAATGCAGCAAACGATCAAATGACGAGCGGAAATCGTTCATTTTGATCTTTCAACATGTTCTCAAATTATCGTTGATCGTTCGCAAAAAATTCGCAGCTCGTTCCGTGTAAACATTCTTCCAACGATTTCACCTTTGTGTGAGATAGGCTTAAGCCTTAAGCGATCGCATAACGATTTTTCTGTACGATGTATCGTTCCATCTAATCGCTGATCGTTATAAAAAAAACATCGTTCATTCAAAATCGTTAATCGTGCGATCGGGCGAATTATCGCTCCGTGTAAAAGGACCGTTAGACAGCGGCCCGTGACGGCGCCATTTGTGCTAGGAATAGAAGACGTCCAGCTGCAGTAAATGAAGGATCTGCTCTTCCTATAATTAGTGAATATTGAGAATCGCAATAACTTACAGAAATATGGCCGGAAGTCTCCTTTAACCTTTTCTAGGCTTTATAGGAAAAGTTTAACTTGATGTTGTAAGAACTATGAAGTCCAGACTGACAATTTAATGCTGGAAAAAAGGTTTGTGCAGAGACTGTAAGCAGGAAGGACACCGACCTCCAGAACACAGCACAGTGCGCTCTACCCCGCTGCCAGATCGCACACCCCAACCTTCTCACATTATACATTAGAGAGACTCCCGCTCTCTGTTTAACCTTCACAAATATGTCGCCACCAATTAGTCAAAAATATCTTGTGTTAACATTTTATCTGGTGGGTCGTGTACTGTATATATTAAAGGGGAACTCCAACAATTTTCTCTTTTAAATCAACTGGTCCCAGAAAGTGCCAGAGATTTGTAATTTACTTCTATTAAAAAATCTCCAGTCGTCCAATACTCATCAGCTGCTGTATGTCCTGCAGGAAGTGGTGTATTCTATCCAGTCTGACACAGCGCTCTCTGCTGCCACCTCTGTCCATGCACTTTCTAGAATCGGTTAATTTGAAATAAAACATGTGAACTACCCCTTTTAAAGATAATTTGTGTCCACCTGGAGCAGCTCGACTCCGATCCGATTGGATGCCGCCCTAGGGAGTCCGGGCAAACATGGATCCAGCCATAGGCCGTAGGTTGTACTGAGGACTCCAGAGGGCGGCATCCAACTTTTTCATCCACCGGGTGAACTCCTCTCTATTGATCACATATCCAGGTGACACAATAAGTGGTGGGGGTCCGGCCACTGTGACCCTGCACAATCACAGAAATGGGGGTCACTGCCCCTGTGTTTAAAAAAAAGCCATATTCCTACTGCGTATATGAGACGCCGGCCGTCACTTCCAGCACGCCGCCACATTATTATACATCCTGGAAGCACAGCTGGATACATGAAAGGTACCAGGTGTCTCCTTGTCCTGACACTATCTAATAGAGTCAGCCGTTTGGGACAGGTGACAGATTCTATTTAAGCTCCATTTACTTCAATGGAACAGAGTTACAAAAGCTGCACCCAAAAAAACCTGTAAAACATCCTTTGTGAGGATCCTTTTAGTGACATTCACCACGCAAAAGAAGAAAAGAAGTGCCGGTTCTCTTTATTGTCTGTGGGTCGATACCATTCATCACCGCTGCACGCTCTCATTACCGCTGCACGCTTTCATCACCGCTGCACGCTCTCATCACAGCTGCACGCTCTCATTACCGCTGCACGCTTTCATCACCGCTGCACGCTCTCATCACCGCTGCGCGCTCTCATTACCGCTGCACGCTCTCATCACCGCTGCGCGCTCTCATCACCGCTGCACGCTCTCATCACCGCTGCACGCTCTCATCACCGTTGCGCGCTCTCATCACCGCTGCACGCTCTCATCACCGCTGCACGCTCTCATCACCGCTGCACGCTCTCATCACCGCTGCACGCTCGCTCTCATCATTGGTGCACGCTCGCTCTCATCACCGCTGCACGCTCTCATCACCGTTGCGCGCTTTCATCACCGCTGCACGCTCTCATCACCGCTGCGCGCTCTCATTACCGCTGCACGCTTTCATCACCGCTGCGCGCTCTCATCACCGCTGCGCGCTCTCATTACCGCTGCACGCTCTCATCACCGCTGCACGCTCTCATCACCGTTGCGCGCTTTCATCACCGCTGCACGCTCTCATCACCGCTGCGCGCTCTCATTACCGCTGCACGCTTTCATCACCGCTGCACGCTCTCATCACCGCTGCGCGCTCTCATTACCGCTGCACGCTCTCATCACCGCTGCACGCTCTCATCACCGTTGCGCGCTCTCATCACCGCTGCACGCTCTCATCACCGCTGCACGCTCTCATCACCGCTGCACGCTCTCATCACTGCTGCACGCTCTCATCGCCGCTGCGCGCTCTCATCATTGGTGCACGCTCGCTCTCATTACCGCTGCACACTCTCATCACCGGTGCACGCTCTCATCACCGCTGCACGCTCTCGAGCGCCAGGACAGCCTGATGCATGTACTACCTGCCCACCAGGACATACTGGTAATCCCCTATAATCCCTGGCCGCTGCTGGATCGCCATGATTTTTATTTCCACACTCCACTCAAATTGGTCGGATCCACTCAATGGCCGGTGGAAAATTCACACAACAAAAAAACGTGCCTTGAAATAAGGTGAAAATTCATCAAACTTCATCTAGATCCATAGGAGAAACGTTGCAAATTATACACTGGCATAAAGGGAAAGAGTGTGCAAATAATAATCCCCCATAGAGAGGTAAACACTGCCCCCCTGTGGTGAGAACCAGTTCTGTTTCTTTTTTTTTTGCATTCAGATTTCCACCTCGATAAATCTGAGAAGCAGAATATATGTTCTTCTTATATTTTGGGGCGACGTTCTCTAGACCTGCAGGAAAAAAAGACTGTCTAATAATCCAAAATATTTCAAAGGTCTGTAAAGTTTTTTGGGGGTATAAAGGCACCAGTTTTATGGCTTAGGCTGGGTTCACACTGTGTTTTTACAGTCCGTTTTTATTGCGTCTTTTTTTTTTGCAAAACAACATTTGTGTGCCTCTATTTTGATCTTTTTCCTTTGATTTCCATTATAAAAATAATGGATTAAACACAATTTAACGTACACAAAAACATGGTCGACCACATTTGTGTACTGCCCATTGTCTGTAAATGCACGCAGGGCCGCCATCAGGAATTTCGGGGCCCCATACAACCAAAGTGTCTGGGCCCCCCACATTAATAAAAAAAAAAATAGTGTGTTCGCCCCACGCCTTGCTGGGAGGTATAATTTGGTTCAGATCAATTCTAGAGAACTGGCTCATATACCCCATTTTCCCCAGTGGCTTAAAATGTAACCTCTGTTATACAGTTATACAATTGTAGAAACTAAATGTGAACAAGGTGCAATTTAAATGTCACCATACAGACACTTACTTGTATAGCTGTCTCTTGTGCTCTGTATGCAGTGCATTATATTCACCCCTGCAACGTACAATTTATAGCGCGTCTACAAGCCCAGCGGGGCTCATTATGATGGAGACTAAAACTTATACAAGAGTGGGGTAGGGGTTCCCCTGTATTCAGAATGCTGTTGAGTACTAGGCAATGCCCCGTTTGGGGTTATTGAATTTCGAGGGTCTGGGGGGCTGTTTGATTTGTATATGTTCACCAATAATAATGCCCCAGAGGTGCCCCCATACACTAATAATGCCCCCAGAGGTGCCCCCATATACTAATAATGCCCCCAGAGGTGCCCCTATATACTAATAATGCCCCCAGAGGTGCCCCCCATATACTAATAATGCCCCCAGAGGTGCCCCCATATACTAATAATGCCCCCAGAGGTGCCCCCATATACTAATAATGCCCCCAGAGGTGCCCCTATATACTAATAATGCCCCCAGAGGTGCCCCCATACACTAATAATGCCCCCAGAGGTGCCCCCATACACTAATAATGCCCCCAGAGGTGCCCCCATATACTAATAATGCCCCCAGAGGTGCCCCCATATACTAATAATGCCCCCAGAGGTGCCCCCCATATACTAATAATGCCCCCAGAGGTGCCCCCATACACTAATGCCCCCAGAGGTGCCCCCAATGAGATAATAATGCCCCCAGAGGTGCCCCCATGAGCTAATAATGCCCCCAGAGGTGCCCCCATATACTAATAATGCCCCCAGAGGTGCCCCCATATACTAATAATGCCCCCAGAGGTGCCCCCATATACTAATAATGCCCCCAGAGGTGCCCCCATATACTAATAATGCCCCCAGAGGTGCCCCCATACACTAGAAATGCCCACAGAGGTGCCCCCATATACTAATAATGCCCCCAGAGGTGCCCCCATATACTAATAATGCCCCCAGAGGTGCCCCCATATACTAATAATGCCCCCAGAGGTGCCCCCATATACTAATAATGCCCCCAGAGGTGCCCCCATATGCTAATAATGCCCCCAGAGGTGCCCCCCATGAACTAATAATGCCCCCAGAGGTGCCCCCATATACTAATAATGCCCCCAGAGGTGCCCCCATACACCAATAATGCCCCCAGAGGTGCCCCCATATACTAATAATGTCCCCAGAGGTGCCCCCATATACTAATAATGCCCCCAGAGGTGCCCCCATACACTAGAAATGCCCACAGAGGTGCCCCCATATACTAATAATGCCCCCAGAGGTGCCCCCATATACTAATAATGCCCCCAGAGGTGCCCCCATATACTAATAATGCCCCCAGAGGTGCCCCCATATACTAATAATGCCCCCAGAGGTGCCCCCATGAACTAATAATGCCCCAAGAGGTGCCCCCATACAATAATAATGCCCCCAGAGGTGCCCCCATACACTAATAATGCCCCCAGAGGTTCCCCCATACAATAATAATGCCCCCAGAGGTGCCCCCATATACTAATAATGCCCCCAGAGGTGCCCCTAAAAAAAACAAACATCCTACTCACCTAATCCGCGCTGTGCAGGCAGCAGCTCTTCCTCCTCTTCGGGCTCCATCTTGCGAGCCGCAGGGACGGGACTTCCGGCAGGCGTGATGATGTCACATGATCACGCCTGCCGGAGAGGTCACGGCCCCGCCTCCCATAGGCTGCTGGTATGAAGTGCCGGCAGCCAGGCCTGTATTTAGAGTTTATGCTGCCCTAGGCACTTTGCACGCTGAGGCGCCCCCCCTCACCGCCCCCCCCCCCCCCCCCCCCGCCGTTACTGTACATGCATGGTATATACCCTGGCACTTGGGTGTCGCTCTGCTTGATGCCCGCTGTTCTCATCAAACAGATGTGATGGAGGAAGGAAGGAGGTCGGGGACGTCTTAGTTTGGGGGCCGCTTCTGTCCAGTGTCGGACTGGGGGACCTGGAGCCACCAATATAGAACCAGTGAGACACGACATGCTGACCCGCTCCTTTCCTGAATTCATCTGTATTTGTGACAAATCCCTACATTTATACAGCTCTCAGGGTATGCTGGGAGTTGTAGTCTCTGAGAGGACAACCCTGTAATAAATCACTGTGTGCAGAGGCTCCTGGTGGCTGCAATCTGTGGGTGACAACCATCAGCCCTGAAGGTCCAGCAATACATCTGTCTACGCTGCACTACAACTCCCAGCATATCCTGAGGGCTGCAGACTGTCAGCATATGCTGGGAGTTGTAGTGCCTGCAGCTGTTGTGGTTGGGTCCTGGAGGCTTTGTGGCATATAAGAATACAAAGATCTGTGGGGGCTCAGTGCAGGGAAGTGACCCCAGAACATCCCTAATAGGGGATAGAACAAAAACATCTCCCCCTATCCCTATTAGTGATGTTCTGGGGTCACGTCCCTGCATTGAGCCCCCACAGATCTATGTATTCTTATATGCCACAAAGCATCCAGTGTATGATGCACCTAGGACCCAACTACAGCAGCTGCAGGCACTACAACTCCCAGCATATCCTGAGGGCTGCAGACTGTCAGCATATGCTGGGAGTTGTAGTGCCTACAGCTGTTGTAGTTGGGTCCTGGAGGCGTTGTGGGAGATCAGAATACATAGATCTGTGGGGGCTCAGTGTAGGGAAGTGACCCCAGAACATCACTAATAGGGATAGGGGGAGATATTTTTGTTCTATCCCCTATTAGTGATGTTCTGGGGTCACTTCCCTGCACTGAGCCCCCACAGATCTTTGTATTCTTATATGCCACAAAGCCTCCAGGACCCAACCACAACAGCTGCAGGCACTACAACTCCCAGCATATGCTGACAGTCTGCAGCCCTCAGGATATGCTGGGAGTTGTAGTGCCTGCGGCTGTTGTAGTTGGGTCCTAGTTTAAAAGTTTGCGCTAGTGTACTGTAGTGTCCGCGGGGCTGTGTCAGTACACTACCGCAAACAATACACTGACCCTTATAGACCCCAATGGTACACAGGCTCTGCACACTATAGAAGTGATTACAGTGCAGTTACTAATGACTCACAGGTGACGTCTTCTCCGATTGCCGTCGCTTCTTGCTTTCTTCTCCATCTGGCGCAGCGATCAAGAAGACTTCTCCGACCACAACTAGTCTGCAAGCAGGCAGCTGGGGGTGACTGGGGAAGGGAGGCAGCTGGGGGTGGCAGGGGAAGCCGCTGGGGTGAAGGGGAGAAGCTGGGGTGACAGGGGGAAGGAGAGCAGCTGGGGTGACGGGGAGGGGGAGCAGCTAGGGGTGGCAGGGGGAGAATCTGGGGAGGCAGAGGGAGCAGCTGCGGGCAGGGGGAGTAGATGGGGGCAGGAGGAGGAGCAGATGGGGGGCAGGGGGAGCAGCTGGGGTGAGAGGGGCAGGGGGAGCAGCTGGGGTGAGAGGGGCAGGGGGAGCAGCTGGGGGGGCAGAGGGATCAGCTCAGGGGCAGCAGCTGGGGTGGCAGAGGGAGTAGATGGGGGGCAGGAGGAGCAGCTGGGGTGGCAGGCAGGGGGAGCAGATAGGGGGCAGCTAGGGTGGCAGGGAGAAGATTGGGCAGCTGGGGTGGCAGGGGGAGAAGATGGGGGACAGGCGGAGGAGCAGCTGGGGGGCAGGGGGAGCAGCTGGGGGTGCTGGTGGAGAGGCTAGGGGGTGCAGGAGGAGAGGCTGGGGGGTGCTGACAGAGAGGCTGGGGGAGAGGCTGGGGGTGCAGGAGGGTAGGCTAGGGGGAGAGGTTGTGGGGTGCAGGAGGAGAGGCTTTGGGGTGTAGGAGGAGAGGCTTTGGGGTGTAGGAGGAGAGGCTGTGGGGTGCAGGAGGAGAGGCTGTGGGGTGCAGGAGGAGAGGCTGTGGGGTGCAGGAGGAGAGGCTGTGGGTGCAGGAGAAGAGGCTGGGGGAGAGGCTGGGGGGTGCAGGAGAAGAGGCTGTGGGAGAGGCTGTGGGGTGCAGGAGGAGAGGCTGAGGGGTGCAGGAGAAGAGGCTGGGTGAGGCTGTGGGGTGCAGGAGGAGAGGCTGGGGGGTGCAGGAGAAGAGGCTGGGGGAGAGGCTGTGGGGTGCAGGAGGAGAGGCTGGGGGGTGCAGGAGAAGAGGCTGGGGGAGAGGCTGTGGGGTGCAGGAGGAGAGGCTGGGGGTGCAGGAGAAGAGGCTGGGTGAGGCTGTGGGGTGCAGGAGGAGAGGCTGGGGGGTGCAGGAGAAGAGGCTGGGGGAGAGGCTGTGGGGTGCAGGAGGAGAGGCTGGGGGTGCAGGAGAAGAGGCTGGGTGAGGCTGTGGGGTGCAGGAGGAGAGGCTGGGGGGTGCAGGAGAAGAGGCTGGGGGAGAGGCTGTGGGGTGCAGGAGGAGAGGCTGGGGGGTGCAGGAGAAGAGGCTGGGGGGGAGGCTGTGGGGTGCAGGAGGAGAGGCTGTGGGGTGCAGGAGGAGAGGCTGGGGGAGAGGCTGTGGGGTGCAGGAGGAGAGGCTGGGGGGTGCAGGAGAAGAGGATGGGGGAGAGGCTGTGGGGTGCAGGAGGAGAGGCTGTGGGGTGCAGGAGGAGAGGCTGGGGGGTGCAGGAGGAGAGGCTGTGGGGTGCAGGAGGAGAGGCTGTGGGGTGCAGGAGGAGAGGCTGGAAGGGGGTACAGGAGGAGAGGCTGGAAGGGGGGTGCAGGAGGAGAGGCTGGAGGGGGGGTAGAGGAGGAGAGGCTGGGGGAGAGGCTGTGGGGTGCAGGGGGTGAGGCTGAGGGGTACAGGAGGAGAGGCTGAGGGGTACAGGAGGAGAGGCTGTGGGGTGCAGGAGGAGAGGCTAGAGGAGGTACAGGAGGAGAGGCTGGGGGTGCAGGAGGAGAGACAGGGGGGTACACGAGGAGAGGCTGGAGGGGGTACAGGAGGGGGGTACAGGAGGAGAGGCTGGAGGGGGGGTACAGGAGGAGAGGCTGGAGGGGGGTACAGGAGGAGAGGCTGGAAGGGGGGTACAGGAGGAGAGGCTGGAGGGGGGGTACAAGAGGAGAGGCTGGAGGGGGGGTACAAGAGGAGAGGCTGGAGGGGGGGTACAGGAGGAGAGGCTGGAGGGGGGGGGTACAGGAGGAGAGGCTGGAGGGGGGGGTACAGGAGGAGAGGCTGGAGGGGGGGGTTCAGGAGGAGAGGCTGGGGGGGGGGGGTTCAGGAGGAGAGGCTGGAGGGGGGGTACAGGAGGAGAGGCTGGAAGGGGGGTACAGGAGGAGAGGCTGTAAGGGGGTACAGGAGGAGAGGCTGGAAGGGGGGGGTACAGGAGGAGAGGCTGGAAGGGGGGGGTACAGGAGGAGAGGCTGGAAGGGGGGGGTACAGGAGGAGAGGCTGGGGGAAGAGGGAGCGGCTGGGGGAGCAGAGGCAGGTGAGGGAGCAGAGGCAGGTGAGGCAGGTCCCCCCTTCCCATGCAGCTTTGGTCCGGTGAGCTTCCGGCACACGCTGCCTCTATAACTGGCCGGAAGCTCACAGCTGCAGCCCCGCGGTCCAGGAACTTCTCTCCTGCTCGGCGCGATGACGTCACGTGCGCCGCTGCCGAGCAGGAGAGAAGGACCGCAGGGCTGCAGCTGTGAGCTTCCGGCCAGTGATAGAGGCAGCGTGTGCCGGAAGCTCACCGGACCGAAGCGGCACAACCCCCCCCCCCCCCCCAGGTGGCAAGGGGGGCCGTGCGGGCCCCCCTAGCATAGCGGTTGGGGAGGGGGCGGCCAGGGGAGGGGGCGGCGGCCAGGGGAGGGGGCGGCGGCCGGCGGGCCCGCCGGGCCCCCCCCATGTCTCTTAGGGTCCGGGCCCCATACGGCAGTACCGGTTGTACTGCCCTATCGGCGGCCCTGAATGCACGTCAATAATTCTAGCAATTCTGACTGCGACCAAGAAGTGAGGGAGGGAGATTCCAAGCGCTGCTCCCATGCAGTCAATCACAGTGCAGGGAGAGAGCAGCAGACATCGGAGAGACAGACAGAAAGCGCACAGAACCAGGTGTGGATCCGCAGCACTGACGCTCGCTTACTAACTGCTGAGCGGATACTACTACTTTATAGACAGAGAGGCATCATCTCCACATTAGGCAATCTCCTGAACTAATCCTATATTCTTTGGGGACATTTATTAAGTTTTTTGCGCCGGGCGTAAAATTGTCCCGCAGCTCCGACAGTACGGAGATTTATGAAGAGGCGCACTACCTCTACATAAATCCCCTGCGCACCAGGAAACTAGGTTTCCTTATCAGTTTTCATTGCGATAAATGAAGCGGTCCCAGAGTGCGCGCCTCCCATTCCGCCCCCTCCACAACCCCTCCCCGCCCCACTGGCGAAGGTGGCGTAAAATGGGCAGATGCGAATATTTTATTCAAAAAACGACAAATAAATTATTTTGCATTTGGCCATTTTACGCCAAAATATACAACTTTTTACTTTGATAACTTTCCCCAGTTGTGTATATGATTGTGATATTATAATTTTTTTGTTTATTTTTAAAGTATAAATTTATGCTTATGTTGAAAAATTGCTTTTTCATATGTTTTTTTTTTAAGCGGTTTTGCAGCGAATTTACCAAAATCGTAAAAATGATAATGTTTAAGGCTCGGTTCACACTATGTAAAAACAACGGCTGTATTTCATATTAATAGACATTGTTGTGAAAACAATGGCTGTTATTTATCAAACATGTTATGAAATACCGCTATGAAAGTCCTTTATTTTTTCCTGTTTGGGGGTGGGCTACTGTCTCATGGTGCGGCCAGGCCTTGATGGCCGTCCATGCCTGACATAGGTAGGTGCTATTTCTGGGACCCCCAGCGATCTCCCCTCTGGGACGTTAGTGGCCGCTGGAGCGGGAGGGTTTTTATTTTGTGGTTTTCCACTAAAACGGACATTATTATACAAAAGAAGAAAAGAGGCCCCTGTGATGACATCATTCAGCACTCAGCTCTTACCTGATCAGTGTGATCGCTGCTCGTCTGCCGCGCCTTTATCGTTTGTGCGGCCATTCTGATCTGACGCACACCCTCTCGTTAGACAGAGATAATAATCATCTCATTGGATGTAAAAAAAGAAAATCCATTCATTGTACGATGGCAACTTTGCCCCGCTCGGGGGACCTGCTGACAGGAAGGGGTTTTCCTGGATAGGGAGAATTAACATCATTAAGATGAATCTGCTCCCCCGCTTGCTGCACCTCGTTCAGACCGTCCCTCTGATTCTCCCTCAACGGTTTTTGGGACGGTCTCCAGACTCTTTTCACGGTTCCTTTGGCATGGGAAGAGGCCTAGAATAGCCAAGTCCATCCTGACTAGACCGAAACACTCAGGTGGGTCGACCCTGCCGGACTCGTTCTCTTACTACCTGGCGGCAGTGTCCACTAGAGTCCTGGACTGGTATCATCATTGTACTACTAAGGAGTGGGTGGCAATGGAGGCCTCACAAGCACGCTTACCTCTCTCCTCAATCCTCTGGTGCAGTCCAGCTCAGTGACCACGGACGCGGATTGCTCTGCTTCCCTAGGTCTCACAAATAACGGCCACGGTGTGCCGCTCTCAACTTTCTAAAGCTCTGCTGTTGGTGGCGGATGGCCCGCTAACCCCCTTGGTTAGTAATAGGGACTTTGCCCCAGGATCGGAGACTTTCCTCGCCCCACACCTGCCCTCCCCTCCCTGCTTTCGGCATGCGTCGACACTAATAGTCTGGTTGCAGAAGCTGAACAGACCACGCTCACCTGATTACATTACAGACAGCTGCTACATGAATCTGCCAATAAAACGACTCTGGACCTCCACAGAACCCTGACCCCCTTTGAGGAGCTCTGTATTTCCAGCTCTCCTCCCAAGCACACGGTCTCACAGATATCCGCCCCTCTTCTTTCTGCTCCCCCCCCCCCCCCCCGCTTTCCAGAGGGGATGGGAGGGGGCATGCTCTCCGACATTAACGGTGCCTGAGTGGGACAAAGCCTTTTTGTTTTGTGATAAGTCCTCGGCCTCCACCTGGTATCAGGAAACAAACTATGAAATACTATCCCGGTGGTCCAGGGTTCCCTCTCTGTTATATTCTTTCTGTCCTGCTGTTCCATCACAAGTTCCTGCAGCTTAAACGCCTGGTTACCCAGATCAGCTGTGGGAACCAATGTCCCTAGAATGTTCATTTACTAAATAATCAGCCAGTGTAAAAGGGGGATCAACCAACAAAGAGGAAGCGTTCACTCGTCGGCTGATTGGACCTTCTCTACGATTAAAACCATTGTCATCGGCCGCACTTCTGTCTAGACAGGAAATGAGAGGAAGAGAAACTATCAGCAAGTCCGTTCAAACAAACCTGCTGATACCTCCTTGCAACCGCGCAACTTCTCTCTCCACCGCTGCTCCGCTCTTTTTCTCGGTCCTACGTAAGACCAGCCTGCTTTTACATACAGTGGTACCTTGGTTTGAGAGTAACTTGGATTAAGAGCGTTTTGCAAGAAGAGCTCTCAGTTTTTCAAAATGGTGACTTGCTGTAAGTGCTCCCTGTACTGGGTGGGAGGGGGAGTGGGGGAGGGGCATGGTCTGCATAGCGGGGTCTACAGCACTGTACTCTGTCCCGGGAAGTCTCCCTCACCTTCCAAATCATAGCAGATCCACTTCAGGCTGGGGCTTACATCAGGGGACAGGACTGTGGAGGTAATCTCTCCATAGCTGTAACCCCTCTCTCCCCGGACAGAGAGTGCTGCTATACTGTGCTCACCCTATCCCCTGCTCATTCCTTCATGCTCCTTACAGTCTCTGGTAACCCTTGTGTTTTTTTATCCTCTCCTTTCCTGCTATAATATACCGGCACTCAGCTATACACACTGCTGCTATAATGTGCCTGCACTTACACTCAGCCATTCACACTGCTGCTATAATGTGCCTGCACTTACACTCAGCTATACCCACTGAGAGGTTTCTGTCACTGTCCTCCTGTACAGCTCTGTGATTCTCACTTCCTGATTGGTCCATGCTGAACACACCCAGGGCCGTATTTACCACTAGGCACCCGTGGTCCGGTGCCTAGGGCAGCACCTTGTAGGGGGGCAGCACCAGGGAGCAGGAGTAAGGTAACAACATTTTTTTTTTTTTATTCTCTCAACTCCCCATCAGACTTACCAGTAAATCTGATTTCTTTTTGAGGGGGGTTGGGGGGTAGGTATGATCAGGTCTGGTGTGGTGGTGTTGTTCTGGTCTGATATGGCTGTGATGCTTGGAGCCATTACCTATCAATCTACCAATCCTGTGGTGAGAATTCCCTCAGACAATGTGCAGGCTGCTGTTATCATTGATTCAATGTGGAAATTTATGTGTTATGCCGTTAAAAACCATGAAAACGCAATTCAGACAATGTTTCTACATGTAGAGAAATGCTTGTGGTCGACAGCAGGCTCCCCCACGCTCCTCAAGATGGGGCGTCTTCAGGTTTAGTGCCTAGGGCAGCAGCATCTGTTAATACGGCCATGAACACACCCCCTTCCCCATTGCTGTCATGTGATCACACAGACCTCTGACAGCAGCCCTGCTTCTCTATTCTAGCCTATTCTTGTACTACACTACTGCATTATGGGGATCTGCAGCTCCATCATGTATATACAAGCTACTGCTGCTGTGTTATCAGGGTTATACAGTTACTATACATTATATACCACATGCTGCTATACTGTACAGTAACTTATATATCACATATCCAGCTGCAGTGTTATCAGGGTTATACAGTTACTATACATTATATACCACATGCTGCTATACTGTACAGTAACTTATATATCACATATCCAGCTGCTGTGTTATCAGGGTTATATAGTAACTATACATTATACACCACATGCTGATTGCTATACTGTACAGTAACTTATATATCACATATCCAGCTGCTGTGTTATCGGGGTTATACAGTTACTATACATTATATACCACATGCTGATTGCTATACTGTACAGTAACTTATATATCACATATCCAGCTGCTGCAGTGTTATCAGGGTTATACAGTTACTATACATTATATACCACATGCTGATTGCTATACTGTACAGTAACTTATATATCACATATCCAGCTGCTGTGTTATCAGGGTTATACAGTTACTATACATTATGTACCACATGCTGCTATACTGTACAGTAACTTATATATCACATATCCAGCTGCTGTGTTATCAGGGTTATACAGTTACTATACATTATACACCACATGCTGCTATACTGTACAGTAACTTATATATCACATATCCAGCTGCAGTGTTATCAGGGTTATACAGTTACTATACATTATATACCACATGCTGCTATACTGTACAGTAATTTATATATCACATATCCAGCTGCTGCAGTGTTATCAGGGTTATACAGTTACTATACATTATATACCACATGCTGCTATACTGTACAGTAAGTTATATATCACGTATCCAGCTGCTGTGTTATCAGGGTTATACAGTTACTATACATTATACACCACATGCTGATTGCTATACTGTACAGTAATTTATATATCACATATCCAGCTGCTGCAGTGTTATCAGGGTTATACAGTTACTATACATTATATACCACATGCTGCTATACTGTACAGTAACTTATATATCACATATCCAGCTGCTGTGTTATCAGGGTTACTATACATTATATACCACATGCTGCTATACTGTACAGTAACGTATATATCACATATCCAGCTGCTGTGTTATCAGGGTTATATAGTTACTATACATTATATACTACATGCTGCTATACTGTACAGTAACTTATATATCACATATCCAGCTGCAGTGTTATCAGGGTTATACAGTTACTATACATTATACACCACATGCTGCTATACTGTACAGTAACTTATATATCACATATCCAGCTGCTGTGTTATCAGGGTTATACAGTTACTATACATTATATACCACATGCTGCTATACTGTACAGTAACTTATATATCAGATATCCAGCTGCTGCTGTGTTATCAGGGTTATACAGTTACTATACATTATACACCACATGCTGCTATACTGTACAGTAACTTATATATCACATATCCAGCTGCTGCTGTGTTATCAGGGTTATACAGTTACTATACATTATATACCACATGCTGCTATACTGTACAGTAACTTATATATCACATATCCAGCTGCTGTGTTATCAGGGTTATACAGTTACTATACATTATATACCACATGCTGCTATACTGTACAGTAACTTATATATCAGATATCCAGCTGCTGCTGTGTTATCAGGGTTATACAGTTACTATACATTATACACCACATGCTGCTATACTGTACAGTAACTTATATATCACATATCCAGCTGCTGCTGTGTTATCAGGGTTATACAGTTACTATACATTATATACCACATGCTGCTATACTGTACAGTAACTTATATATCACATATCCAGCTGCTGTGTTATCAGGGTTATACAGTTACTATACATTATATACCACATGCTGCTATACTGTACAGTAATGTATATATCACATATCCAGCTGCTGTGTTATCAGGGTTATACAGTTACTATACATTATACACCACATGCTGCTATACTGTACAGTAACTTATATATCATATCCAGCTGCTGTGTTATCAGGGTTATACAGTTACTCTACATTATATACCACATGCTGCTATACTGTACAGTAACTTATATATCACATATCCAGCTGCTGTGTTATCAGGGTTATACAGTTACTATACATTATATACCACATGCTGCTATACTGTACAGTAACTTATATATCACATATCCAGCTGCTGTGTTATCAGGGTTATACAGTTACTATACATTATATACCACATGCTGCTATACTGTACAGTAACTTATATATCACATATCCAGCTGCTGTGTTATCAGGGTTATACAGTTACTATACATTATATACCACATGCTGCTATACTGTACAGTAAAATATATCACATATCCAGCTGCAGTGTTATCAGGGTTATACAGTTACTATACATTATACACCACATGCTGCTATACTGTACAGTAACTTATATATCACATATCCAGCTGCTGCTGTGTTATCAGGGTTATACAGTTACTATACATTATATACCACATGCTGCTATACTGTACAGTAACTTGTATATCACATATCCAGCTGCTGTGTTATCAGGGTTATACAGTTACTATACATTATATACCACATGCTGCTATACTGTACAGTAACTTATATATCACATATCCAGCTGCTGTGTTATCAGGGTTATACAGTTACTATACATTATACACCACATGCTGATTGCTATACTGTACAGTAACTTATATATCACATATCCAGCTGCTGTGTTATCAGGGTTATACAGTTACTATACATTATACACCACATGCTGCTATACTGTACAGTAACTTATATATCACATATCCAGCTGCTGCTGTGTTATCAGGGTTATACAGTTACTATACATTATATACCACATGCTGCTATACTGTACAGTAACTTATATATCACATATCCAGCTGCTGTGTTATCAGGGTTATACAGTTACTATACATTATACACCACATGCTGCTATACTGTACAGTAACTTATATATCACATATCCAGCTGCTGTGTTATCAGGGTTATACCGTTACTATACATTACACACCACATGCTGCTATACTGTACAGTAACATATCACATATCCAGCTGCTGTGTTATCAGGGTTATACAGTTACTATACATTATACACCACATGCTGCTATACTGTACAGTAACTTATATATCACATATCCAGCTGCTGTGTTATCAGGGTTATACAGTTACTATACATTATATACCACATGCTGCTATACTGTACAGTAACTTATATATCACATATCCAGCTGCTGTGTTATCAGGGTTATACAGTTACTATACATTATACACCACATGCTGATTGCTATACTGTACAGTAACTTATATATCACATATCCAGCTGGTGTGTTATCAGGGTTATACAGTTACTATACATTATACACCACATGCTGCTATACTGTACAGTAACTTATATATCACATATCCAGCTGCTGTGTTATCAGGGTTATACAGTTACTATACATTATACACCACATGCTGATTGCTTTACTGTACAGTAACTTATATATCACATAATCATATGTTTGGGGTGTGGAACCAATTGTCTGCAGATCAGTGATTTCTTATGGGAACATTTGCTTTGGTGTAAGAGTGATTTGGATTACAAGCGCCGTCCTGTAACGTATTATACTCCTAATCCAAGGCACCATGCTAATTGAATATGCATAGGTAGGTGTGACCAAAGGAGGCGGCGGGCCCCACGGTGCTCTGGGGGGTGGAGGAGGAGGAGGAACGCCCCCAGGGCTCCTAACAAGTTCATTTACGGATTTCTTGTTGAGTAAAGTTATCGAAAATGGTGGAGCTGAGAAAGAAAAGAGGAGCGGTCCCGGAGAGATCAGGTACGCAGCTGCAGGGAGATGCTGATAGTTTCCCTTTAAATACAACTATAGCTTATGCCGCACATCGGCCCATGTAGCAGGACCCTTACAGATCGGGCTAATAGGGGTCATTATGTTTGGGGAAAAATCAAAAGTTTGACCGTTTAAATTAGATTTTATTTTAGCGGATCAGCTGATTATTTTCCTGTAGGATCAGAAAGTCAGAGGCTAGAAAGGTTGTAACAGCAGGTAATTATAATGGTAGTGGCCCAATAGTACATCCAGGCAAATGTTGTCTGTTGGCCTGTTTAAAGGGGTACTCCACCCAAACATAATCTCTGATATGCTGCTGCCCATGGTGAGACTAACAATTCCTTCCATATTATCTATTCAGTCTCCTTCCCCCAGTTCTCAACTGCTGCTTTCTGCTGAAGACACAAAAATCCGTGTGTGAGCTTTTCACTCTGTCTCCTCCTCGTTCCCCCTCCCTTCTGAGACGGCTGATGTAAACAAGTCCCTGGCAGGCTGTATCTGCAACATTGTAGCTTCTGTGTAATGCTGGGAGGATTATTATGAGGTCAAGTGGCTGATGAACTCACTGTGATTAACCCTCCCAGCATTACATTCCTTGTAATACCCCTTTAACCCCTTAACAACAATGGACATAAATGTATGCCATGAAAGTCATGGCCCAGCTGACACTTGGCATACAGTCATGGTCTGCAAGGGCTCTGTGACGGGATCTCAGGATCTGAGCTCGCTCTATAGAGGCTGATATCACCCGGGGCCTGTTAATGACAGCCGCTGCCCACCATCAACCTTTCAATGCTGCGCGCCTGTCAATGACCGATCGTGGCCCCCGCAGTGTGACCGCAGGTTTCCTGATTGTTTTAACTGGCTGCCGGAGATCTCTTACTATGGCGCAGCAATGATCAGTCTAAGTAATGTAATTACATGAATGATAGAGTCCTTTAGGGGAGCGTAAAAAGTCTGAAAAAAAGGTTTTAAAAATATGACATAAAATCTCCCCTCATCCCATCTTATAATAAATAATAATATATAAAAAAAACACATAATATATAAAACACATAAAAAATGTATATATCATAACGTGCGCAATTGTCCAATCTGTAAAGCTATTCCTGTGCGGTGAATGGCGTAAATGAAGAGAGGGAAAAAGCGCCAGACTGGTGGGGTTTTTGTCACATTATCAGAAAAAAATATAAGAATAAAATATTTAAAAATATATTAATAAAAACTAAAGATTATGGCTCACGAAATGACGCCCCAACCAAATCAAAGCGGTAACAAAAGCGAGGAGGAAAAGGCAAAAACACGATTTTGAAAACTGGCGCCAGGTCATTAGGGCCGAAATCCCCGTTGCTCTATAAACGCATTCTGTTATATTGGCGTACTGTTATAGACGCGTCCTGTTAGAATGGGGTCCAGTTATAGATGCGTCCTGTTATAATGGGGTCCCGTTACAAGCGTGTCCCGTTATCACCCTGTGCTGTTATAGATGCGTCCTGTTATCACCCTGTGCTGTTATAGATGCGTCCTGTTATCACCCTGTGCTGTTATAGACGCGTCCTGTTATCACCCTGTCCTGTCATAGACGCGTCCGGTTATCACCCTGTGCTGTTATAATCGCATCCTGTTATCACCCTGTGCTGTTATAGACGCGTCCTGTTATCACCCTGTCCTGTTATAGACGCGTCCTGTTATCACCCAGTGCTGTTATAGACGCGTCCTTTTAGAATGGCGTCCTGTTATAATGGCGTCCTGTTATAGATGCGTCCTGTTATAATGGGGTCCTGTTATAGATACATCCTGTTATAATGGCGTCCTGTTATAATGGCGTCCTGTTATAGATGCGTCCTGTTATAATGGGGTCCTGTTATAGATACATCCTGTTATAATGGCGTCCTGTTATAGACGCGTCCTGTTAGAATGGGGTCCAGTTATAGATGCGTCCTGTTATAATGGGGTCCTGTTACAAGCGTGTCCCGTTATCACCCTGTGCTGTTATAGACGCGTCCTGTTATCACCCTGTGCTGTTATAGATGCGTCCTGTTATAGACGCGTCCTGTTATCACCCTGTGCTGTTATAGACGCGTCCTGTTATCACCCTGTGCTGTTATAGACGCGTCCTGTTATCACCCTGTGCTGTTATAGACGCCTCCTGTTATCACCCTGTGCTGTTATAGACGCGTCCTGTTATCACCCTGTGCTGTTATAGACGCGTCCTGTTATCACCCTGTGCTGTTATAGACGCGTCCTGTTATCACCCTGTCCTGTTATAGATGCGTCCTGTTATCACCCTGTGCTGTTATAGACGCGTCCTGTTATCACCCTGTCCTGTTATAGATGCGTCCTGTTATCACCCTGTGCTGTTATAGACGCGTCCTGTTATCACCCTGTCCTGTTATAGATGCGTCCTGTTACAAGCGTGTCCCGTTATCACCCTGTGCTGTTATAATCGCGTCCTGTTATAGACGCGTCCTGTTATCACCCTGTGCTGTTATAGATGCGTCCTGTTATCACCCTGTGCTGTTATAGACGCGTCCTGTTATCACCCTGTCCTGTTATAGATGCGTCCTGTTATCACCCTGTGCTGTTATAGACGCGTCCTGTTATCACCCTGTCCTGTTATAGATGCGTCCTGTTACAAGCGTGTCCCGTTATCACCCTGTGCTGTTATAATCGCGTCCTGTTATAGACGCGTCCTGTTATCACCCTGTCCTGTTATAACCCTGTGCTGTTATAACCCTGTCCTGTTATCACCCTGTGCTGTTATAATCGCGTCCTGTTATAGACGCGTCCTGTTATCACCCTGTGCTGTTATAACCCTGTCCTGTTATCACCCTGTCCTGTTATAACCCTGTCCTGTTATCACCCTGTGCTGTTATAATCGCGTCCTGTTATAGATGCGTCCTGTTATCACCCTGTGCTGTTATAGACGCGTCCTGTTATCACCCTGTGCTGTTATAGACGCGTCCTGTTATAGACGCGTCCTGTTATAGACGCGTCCTGTTATCACCCTGTGCTGTTATAGACGCGTCCTGTTATAACCCTGTCCTGTTATAACCCTGTGCTGTTATAATCGCGTCCTGTTATAGACGCGTCCTGTTATCACCCTGTGCTGTTATAGACGCGTCCTGTTATCACCCTGTGCTGTTATAGACGCGTCCTGTTATCACCCTGTGCTGTTATAACCCTGTGCTGTTATAATCGCGTCCTGTTATAGATGCGTCCTGTTATCACCCTGTGCTGTTATAGACGCGTCCTGTTATCACCCTGTGCTGTTATAACCCTGTGCTGTTATAGACGCGTCCTGTTATCACCCTGTCCTGTTATCACCCTGTCCTGTTATAACCCTGTGCTGTTATAACCCTGTGCTGTTATAATCGCGTCCTGTTATCACCTTGTCCTGTTATAGACGCGTCCTGTTATCACCCTGTGCTGTTATAGACGCGTCCTGTTATAACCCTGTCCTGTTATAACCCTGTGCTGTTATAATCGCGTCCTGTTATAGACGCGTCCTGTTATCACCCTGTGCTGTTATAGACGCGTCCTGTTATCACCCTGTGCTGTTATAGACGCGTCCTGTTATCACCCTGTGCTGTTATAGACGCGTCCTGTTATAGACGCGTCCTGTTATCACCCTGTCCTGTTATCACCCTGTGCTGTTATAGACGCGTCCTGTTATCACCCTGTCCTGTTATAACCCTGTGCTGTTATAATCGCGTCCTGTTATAGACGCGTCCTGTTATCACCCTGTGCTGTTATAGACGCGTCCTGTTATCACCCTGTGCTGTTATAGACGCGTCCTGTTATCACCCTGTGCTGTTATAGACGCGTCCTGTTATCACCCTGTGCTGTTATAGACGCGTCCTGTTATCACCCTGTCCTGTTATAGATGCGTCCTGTTATCACCCTGTGCTGTTATAACCCTGTGCTGTTATAATCGCGTCCTGTTATCACCTTGTCCTGTTATAGACGCGTCCTGTTATCACCCTGTCCTGTTATAGATGCGTCCTGTTATCACCCTGTGCTGTTATAGACGCGTCCTGTTATCACCCTGTCCTGTTATAGATGCGTCCTGTTATCACCCTGTGCTGTTATAGACGCGTCCTGTTATAACCCTGTCCTGTTATAACCCTGTGCTGTTATAATCGCGTCCTGTTATAGACGCGTCCTGTTATCACCCTGTCCTGTTATAACCCTGTGCTGTTATAACCCTGTCCTGTTATCACCCTGTGCTGTTATAATCGCGTCCTGTTATAGACGCGTCCTGTTATCACCCTGTGCTGTTATAACCCTGTCCTGTTATCACCCTGTCCTGTTATAACCCTGTCCTGTTATCACCCTGTGCTGTTATAATCGCGTCCTGTTATAGATGCGTCCTGTTATCACCCTGTGCTGTTATAGACGCGTCCTGTTATAGACGCGTCCTGTTATAGACGCGTCCTGTTATCACCCTGTGCTGTTATAGACGCGTCCTGTTATCACCCTGTGCTGTTATAACCCTGTGCTGTTATAGACGCGTCCTGTTATCACCCTGTCCTGTTATAACCCTGTGCTGTTATAACCCTGTGCTGTTATAATCGCGTCCTGTTATCACCTTGTCCTGTTATAGACGCGTCCTGTTATCACCCTGTGCTGTTATAGACGCGTCCTGTTATAACCCTGTCCTGTTATAACCCTGTGCTGTTATAATCGCGTCCTGTTATAGACGCGTCCTGTTATCACCCTGTGCTGTTATAGACGCGTCCTGTTATCACCCTGTGCTGTTATAGACGCGTCCTGTTATCACCCTGTGCTGTTATAGACGCGTCCTGTTATAGACGCGTCCTGTTATCACCCTGTCCTGTTATAACCCTGTGCTGTTATAATCGCGTCCTGTTATAGACGCGTCCTGTTATCACCCTGTGCTGTTATAGACGCGTCCTGTTATCACCCTGTGCTGTTATAGACGCGTCCTGTTATCACCCTGTGCTGTTATAGACGCGTCCTGTTATCACCCTGTCCTGTTATCACCCTGTGCTGTTATAACCCTGTGCTGTTATAATCGCGTCCTGTTATCACCCTGTGCTGTTATAATCGCGTCCTGTTATAGACGCGTCCTGTTATCACCCTGTGCTGTTATAGACGCGTCCTGTTATCACCCTGTGATGTTATAGACGCGTCCTGTTATCACCCTGTGATGTTATAGACGCGTCCTGTTATCACCCTGTGATGTTATAGACGCGTCTTGTTACCACCCTGTCCTGTTATAACCCTGTGCTGTTATAATCGCGTCCTGTTATAGACGCGTCCTGTTATCACCCTGTGCTGTTATAATCGCGTCCTGTTATAGACGCGTCCTGTTATCACCCTGTGCTGTTATAGACGCGTCCTGTTATCACCCTGTCCTGTTATAGACGCGTCCTGTTATAGCCCTGTGCTGTTATAGACGCCTCCTGTTATCACCCTGTCCTGTTATAGACGCGTCCTGTTATCACCCTGTCCTGTTATAGACGCGTCCTGTTATAGACGCGTCCTGTTATCACCCTGTCCTGTTATCACCCTGTGCTGTTATAGACACGTCCTGTTATCACCCTGTGCTGTTATAGACACGTCCTGTTATCACCCTGTGCTGTTATAGACGCGTCCTGTTATCACCCTGTGCTGTTATAGACGCGTCCTGTTATCACCCTGTCCTGTTATAGACGCGTCCTGTTATCACCCTGTGCTGTTATAGACGCCTCCTGTTATTTTCTCATTGTGCTGAAGCCAATCACACACATGCATGAGGAGACGGCGGGTAAATGATTGAACAGTCAGCGCATTTGTCACATAACACAAAGGAAACTCTCTGGTCAAAGATGAAAGTGCGGTGGTGCCTGCAGCGAGCGGCGCTCTGCCCATCAGCATAGCATTGGTGGCAGAGGTTTTACTTCTCTTAAAGGAGAAGTCCGGCCAAAAGTATTTTTTATTATGTTATTACTTATGGAAAGTTAGACAGATTCCTAAAGTACATTCATTATGGGGAATGCTCATATACTGCTATTTCCCTTAATTTAGGAGATCAGGGAGGCTTCAAATTCTGTAAAAAACTGTGACGTCACGAATCAGGTGTAATTCCAATGGAGTGTCCAGCAGGGGGCGCACTATATATATATAGAAGCCTATGGCACTGTATTGTGCATGTGAAGTATGCAATGTATGTACACCTTGCTTTATTAAATGAATACATTTATGGAATACTTTGGGGAGCAAAAGTCCTTATTCTATAACATCATAATATTCCAGAAGTGTTTTCAATTAAAGGGGAAGGATCACAGGATATTGTTACTTGGTCTTTTTTGGTTTCTGTCTGTAGATTTTTTTATACATTTTATTTTCAGTCGATGATTCTGGGAGCAGCCATCTTGGCTGAGCTGGTTTCACAGCGTTTTCTATGCTTTACGGCAGCTACATGGTCTGTAGGAGCCCGTGGTCTGCCCCTGATATAATGGACATTAGTGGGGGGAGAGACTGAAATAGTAGTAGATACTATGGACTTACTTCCAGCTGATGTGGTTGGTAAATCCACAGGAGCTGAATGTAACCTGCCTGGTATATATATATATATATATATATATATATATATATATATATATGATATATAGGATATATAGGAGGAATAACAGTATCGTGTAATCGGCAGAGGCCACAAGTGAACCCATCTGTAGAGCGCCAAGTGGCACAAATCCACAGGAATCCAGTGTACTGCGCAGGTAACTCTGTCACAGGCCAAACGTATAGAACAAGATCCAAGACTCTCATGGCCTCAGCCTCTTTGTCCGGTTACTATGTAGTGTCCCACTACGTGTTTTCTTTCCTCTTCTTACACCTTGGTAAAGCTGTATCTCTCTAGTGTCACAGGTTAGGACAGGAGGCCGCTGTTCCTAACTCCAACCACTAGATGTCACCCTCACACAGCACATCTGCAGATAACACTAGGTCTACCTGCCCTTACTCTTCTCTATTACAATGTCCCTTTAACCCCTTAAGGACCGGGCCAACTTGCCTTTTTGCACTTCTGTTTTTTTTCCTCCTTGTGTATAAAAGGCCATAGCACTTGCATTTTTTCACCTAGAAACCCACATGAGCCCTTATTTTTTGCGCCACTAATTGTACTTTGCAATGACAGGCTGAATTTTTTCATAAAGTATACTAAAAAACAAAAAAAAATTCAATGTGTGGTAAAGATGGAAAAAAAAACCTGCATTTTGTTTATTTAGGGGCAATGTGTTTTTGCACCGTTCACCCTATGGTAAAACTGACTTGTTATGCACGTTCCTCAAGTCGTTACGATTACAACGATATATAACATGTATAACTTATATTGTATCTGATGGCCGGTAAAAAATTCACACCATTGTTACCAAATATACGTTCCTTACAATCGCTCCATTCCCAGGGTTATAGCACTTTTATCCTTGGGTCTATGGGGCTGTGTCAGGTGTCATTTTTTGCGCCATGATGATTTCTTTCTATCGGTACCTTGATTGCGCATATACGACTTTTTGATCGCTTTTTATTACAATTTTTCTGGATTTGATGCAAGCAAAAATGCGCAATTTTGCACTTTTTTTGCACTGACGCCGTTTACCGTGCGAGATCAGGAATGTGATTAGTTAATAGTTCGGGCAATTACGCATTCGGCGATACCAAACATGTTTATTTATTTATTTTTATTTATGGGGAATTCATGGGTAAAGGGGGGTGATTTAAACTTTTATTAGGGGAGGGTTTTTATATTAATATTTAGGGTTATTCCCCCTGGGGGACTTATAGTATAAGTACACTGATCTCTTATTGATCTATGCTGTATATAGTAATACAGCATAGATCGATGAGATAGGCACTCGATTGCTTTCAGCTGCTGCAGCCGGAAGCAACCAAGTGCCGAGCCGGGATCAGTGCCATTACGATGCAGACCCCGGCCGGCAGCAGACAGGGAGATCGCTTCTCTGGGACAACGTCCCAGGGGGGTGATCTCCGCCACTAGACCACCAGGGATCGGGCTGCATAAGTAATCAGATGCAGCTAATGCCCGCGGTCCCGGGCTACATGTGCCACGCGTCCCCCCTCTGAACTCCCCAAGGCGCCCTGTGTCGTTAACGGGTTAAAAGGGGTTATCCAGCGCTACAAAAACATGGCCACTTTTGCCCTACTCTTGTCTTCAGATTGGGAGGGGTTTGAAACTCCCTTCCATTGAAGTAAATGGAGCTTAATTGCAAACCACACCTTAACTGGAGACAAGAGTGGGGCAAAAGTGGCCATGCTTTTGTAGCGCTGGATAACACATTTTAGTTAGTTAGTTAGTACCTGGCTACAGCCAGGCAGGACTTTATATAGTTGTTCCTGACACCTAGCTGTACAACCACTATAGGTTGCTAGACTAGACCCCCTAGGGAGCTTTAACCCTTGCCTACGCCGAGGACAGACTAACTGAATAGGACAGTCGACCACTTTACTAGAAGGACGGACAAGGTCAAGACTGATCCCGCGGTAGAGCACAGTGCCAGCAAGCCGCTCTCTACTGACAGACGCTCAGCTTTGTAGGAAAGACACTACAAGCCAGCTCCACCCAGAGCAGAGACCTGGGACTTGTACTACCCCAGAGGACGGGTCACCCAACACTGTGGGGCAGAAGGCAGTTAGATGAGATAACTAGACACTTCTCAACACTTCACCACATCCTGGCAGAGTACACAGTACATTAGGCAGAGGTCCTCCTATCCGGTCCCAGACACCTGTTACTGTTTCTTCTATCCCCCATCTCTTGCATTGATTATTTTTGCACTAAGTACCTGAGCGCTGTCTGTAACTGTTTGCACTAAAATACCTTTTTTTTAAAGTAAAGTTTACTTTAAAGTTGTTTACAGTGGAACGTTATCACTACTGCCGCACCTTCACCTACACTCCGCACGTCCCCTTAGTCCTAACCAAGGTCCAGTTCCCGTATGTCCGGGGGAGGGGGAGGGGGGGGTTACCGCTCCTGGACGCCATGACAAGTAGCTTCCAAAACGCCAGAACCCACCAGAAGGTCCCGGCATCAGTATCAGCAACAAGACGCCCTGTCAGGTCCCCCATGGAATACAAATTACCCTCTGTAGCCAGGTCCCCCCAAATATAGCCAAGGGCCCGGGCCCCATCCCCCTCCCAAAATGAAAGAAAATGCTTTTCATTCAAATAGGAAATAATTTTTTTCCTAGTTTTGCAGCATATTTTATGGAACAATAAAGTCTGTCATTGAAACGTACAATTGGTGTCCCAGAAAATAAGGGCTGTGGGTCTGTAGGTGAAAAAAGGAGAAAAAAAACGGCAAAACCCTCGGTCCTGAAAGGGTTAAACAGGGGAATCAGCAAAAGATGCGAAGTTATATAGATTTATAAATGACTTCTCCACTGGATTTGAAAGAAATAAATCTTTTGCTTGAGTGCCCCTTTAAGTTTATCCACCTAGAAAAAAACGAAAAAGGTTTGTGGAATCCGATCATAAAGCGATCATGTTCAGGTGACAGCGAACGGCCATTTATCTGACACCCAGACGAGGCGGCAGAGAGGTGACTAAAACATTAACATTTATACTGAAAGTGAGCGGCAGCAGTGCTAGAGGAGTCACAGGGATGAGCAGCAGAGGTGGCGGCGGCGGCTTATGTCAGGGGAGATGTGACAGGTGAGCGGCAGCAGTGCTAGAGGAGTCACAGGGATGAGCAGCAGAGGTGGCGGCGGCTTATGTCAGGGGAGATGTGACAGGTGAGCGGCAGCAGTGCTAGAGGAGTCACAGGGATGAGCAGCAGAGGTGGCGGCGGCGGCTTATGTCAGGGGAGATGTGACAGGTGAGCGGACAGCAGTGCTAGAGGAGTCACAGGGATGAGCAGCAGAGGTGGCGGCGGCGGCTTATGTCAGGGGAGATGTGACAGGTGAGCGGCAGCAGTGCTAGAGGAGTCACAGGGATGAGCAGCAGAGGTGGCGGCGGCTTATGTCAGGGGAGATGTGACAGGTGAGCGGACAGCAGGGATAGAGGAGGAGTCATAGTGAGGAGCAGCAGAGGTGGCGGCGGCTTATGTCAGGGGAGATGTGACAGGTGAGGGGGCAGCAGGGATAAAGGTGTAATAGTGAGGAGCAGCAGAGGTGGCGGCGGCTTATGTCAGGGGAGATGTGACAGGTGAGCGGCAGCAGTGCTAGAGGAGTCACAGGGATGAGCAGCAGAGGTAACGGCGGCGGCTTATGTCAGGGGAGATGTGACAGGTGAGGGGGCAGCAGTGATAGAGGAGTCACAGGGATGAGCAGCAGAGGTGGCGGCGGCTTATGTCAGGGGAGATGTGACAGGTGAGCGGGCAGCAGGGTTAGAGGAGGAGTCACAGGGATGAGCAGCAGAGGTAACGGCGGCGGCTTATGTCAGGGGAGATGTGACAGGTGAGCGGGCAGCAGGGATAGAGGAGTCACAGGGATGAGCAGCAGAGGTGGCGGCGGCTTATGTCAGGGGAGATGTGACAGGTGAGCGGACAGCAGTGCTAGAGGAGTCACAGGGATGAGCAGCAGAGGTGGCGGCGGCTTATGTCAGGGGAGATGTGACAGGTGAGCGGGCAGCAGTGATAGAGGAGTCACAGGGAAGAGCAGCAGAGGTGGCGGCGGCTTATGTCAGGGGAGATGTGACAGGTGAGCGGCAGCAGTGCTAGAGGAGTCACAGGGATGAGCAGCAGAGGTGGCGGCGGCTTATGTCAGGGGAGATGTGACAGGTGAGCGGGCAGCAGGGATAGAGGAGTCACAGGAATGAGCAGCAGAAGTGGCGGCGGCTTATGTCAGGGGAGATGTGACAGGTGAGCGGGCAGCAGTGATACAGGAGTCACAGGGATGAGCAGCAGAGGTGGCGGCGGCTTATGTCAGGGGAGATGTGACAGGTGAGCGGCAGCAGGGATAGAGGAGTCACAGGGATGAGCAGCAGAGGTGGCGGCGGCTTATGTCAGGGGAGATGTGACAGGTGAGCGGGCAGCAGTGCTAGAGGAGTCACAGGGATGAGCAGCAGAGGTGGCGGCGGCTTATGTCAGGGGAGATGTGACAGGTGAGCGGACAGCAGTGATAGAGGAGTCATAGTGAGGAGCAGCAGAGGTGGCGGCGGCTTATGTCAGGGGAGATGTTACAGGTGAGCGGGCAGCAGTGATAGAGGAGTCACAGGGATGAGCAGCAGAGGTGGCGGCGGCTTATGTCAGGGGAGATGTGACAGGTGAGGGGGCAGCAGGGATAGAGGTGTAATAGTGAGGAGCAGCAGAGGTGGCGGCGGCTTATGTCAGTGGAGATGTGACAGGTGAGCGGACAGCAGGGATAGAGGAGTCATAGTGAGGAGCAGCAGAGGTGGCGGCGGCTTATGTCAGGGGAGATGTGACAGGTGAGCGGACAGCAGTGATAGAGGAGGAGTCATAGTGAGGAGCAGCAGAGGTGGCGGCGGCTTATGTCAGGGGAGATGTGACAGGTGAGCGGACAGCAGGGATAGAGGAGGAGTCATAGTGAGGAGCAGCAGAGGTGGCGGCGGCTTATGTCAGGGGAGATGTGACAGGTGAGCGGGCAGCAGGGATAGAGGTGTAATAGTGAGGAGCAGCAGAGGTGGCGGCGGCTTATGTCAGGGGAGATGTGACAGGTGAGCGGGCAGCAGTGCTAGAGGTGCAATAGTGAGGAGCAGCAGAGGTGGCGGCGGCTTATGTCAGGGGAGATGTGACAGGTGAGCGGCAGCAGGGATAGAGGAGTCACAGGGATGAGCAGCAGAGGTGGCGGCGGCGGCTTATGTCAGGGGAGATGTGACAGGTGAGCGGGCAGCAGTGATAGAGGAGTCATAGTGAGGAGCAGCAGAGGTGGCGGCGGCTTATGTCAGGGGGGATGTGACAGGTGAGCGGACAGCAGGGATAGAGGTGTAATAGTGAGGAGCAGCAGAGGTGGCAGCGGCTTATGTCAGGGGAGATGTGACAGGTGAGGGGGCAGCAGTGATAGAGGAGTCACAGGGAAGAGCAGCAGAGGTGGCGGCGGCT